>CAUYQG010096602.1:0-10435 GCA_963574415.1 Tarsius wallacei
GAGACCAACTGCCCATCTATGGCTGGAGCCTGAAATTCTAGTCAGTCCTCTGATTGCCCCCAGTTTCCCACCACAGTCATTCAGTTTCTTGTGGGAATACGTTGGATGATCAAGGTCTCCTATATGAGTGAGAACATGTGATACTTAGACCACAGAGGACAGATATCAATTCCACTACTGGAAACCTAACTGTTGCTGTTGGAATAACAAAGCATCTTACATATATGCCCCTTTACTTATGTACTTCATCTGCCTGATCTCTGAGGTCATTTGAGTATCCAACTCCTACCCTAAAGGATGGTCTTGTTTCCTGGTTACTTGGGTAGTGGAGAGCCATCGCACAGTAGCCATGGGTATGTAAGGAAGAAGTGAGTGAGAAGCAGATCAAAACCAACTGTGATTAGTTTAGCTAACACTTAAGGCAACCATCTGTTTTGACTTGCAAATCATATTGGAGGTTGGTTTCAGGGATGGAAAAGCTTTGTGATTATATCCTATGGAAGCTGGGGACCAGGAAAATAAAAAGGGATGTAGATTTGAGTAACTAGTGGCCATTGATGGACCATTACTGTTATCTTTATCTTATTCTTTTATGATGGGATCCCGACCTTGGGCTGAACATTGATTTACCAGCAGTAAGATGTAAAACCTGATAAAACGTGGATGAATCAAGAGAAAAAATCCTGCACATTTCCTTCTTGTATTTGCTCCTGAAATAATTCATCCTTTCATTCCCATCACCACCTTTCTAGTCCAGGCTTTAGGTCCTCTTTAGGCTAACAGCTTTTAAATTAGATAGCAGGATGACTGCATGGCTGCATGAGAGCCAATTAGAGTTGTTTAAAATACAGATCTCAGAATTCTGATTTGGTAGGTATGAAGGAGGGGCCCAGGAGTACATTTTTTAAAAGGCTTCCATGCTGGATTCAGATTCACAGCCAGATTTGGGACACTCGTAAGTTATTGCCACAAAGATACAACGGTATCCTTTTAGCTTTCCGATTCTTTCTCTTCTAATCTGCTGTATATTACCATTCCCAGGGTGACATTAAAACATACATAACACAAGTCTGTTAATATTTTTGTTCTAAACAAAAAACAATTTTAAATTTCACATCAAATGAATCTGGTAATCTACTAGTGAGTTTCCCAAGGGTGATGCCTATCAATTCTTAATCCTTATAACACTTGGTACAGAGCCTTCCCTGTAAGAGACCATTTATCCATATATACAGGACTTCATACCCATTAGTGAGAAAAGTGAGCCTTTGGTAAATAAAGTTGGGATTCGCTTTTAGAAATATCTTCTGGTATGGATGGCTACATTGACTCAGTTTCTACAAGATCAAAGGACCTTTTATTTTTTCATATCATAGTAGGAGAGTTAATCAAAATTCTCCACTTTTAGGCAATTCTTACAATTATTCAGGCATTAGAATAAGCGATCTGCATGTATTGTTTCATTTAATGAGTCAGTTCTGGGAGGTAGCTGGAGATATCTCTGTGTCGTGGTTAGTAAACTAAGGGTCTGGAATTTTAAGAAATTTACCCAGAACTTGGATTTTTCCAGGACCTGTGTGATTTCTGGGTAAATTTCTTAAAATTCCAGACCCTTAGTTTACTAACCACGACACAGAGATATCTCCAGCTACCTCCCAGAACTGACTCATTAAATGAAACAATACATGCAGATCGCTTATTCTACATGTTGTCACTCATAAGTGGAACTTGAACAACTACCATAATACTATAAGAAAAGGATGGACAGTGGCGGGAAACTAGAGGGGGACGGGGAGGGGAAGGGAGGTGGGATTAACGATAGTCAATATCTGTCTGGGGAAAGGGGGGCACATTTCATCAACAAGGGTACCTGCACAATGAATATTTATATACCTAACCCTTAATTGTACCCCACAATTTTAAAATTAAAAAAAATTAAATAAATAAAAATTACACAGGTCTTAGGTGTTGGAGCTGAAGTTTGAACCCAAATTTGGTTGATTCTGAAACTTGTGTTCAGTGAAATTCTTATCTTTTTGTGAGTGGGGGGGGGCTCTTGACCATTGAATATCAATATAAGAAACAACAAAAGATCATTTCTGTTTTTTACCAGTTGAAAACAAAAGAAGCATAGAATTTCTAAGTTTGGTAAAAATGCATATCTTTTTTTCTGACAGATTTTATATGATAAAATGATAGCTTCTTGTTTCTTTTAACTACAGTTTTAGAAAAGTGTTAATCCAGGATGAAAAAGCAGAAACCATGCCAGCTAGGGAGGTGCTGGTCAGAGAATGACTGATGAGTTTGGGACTGTGGCTTGCTTTATACATTGCTTATAGAATGGTTTGAAGCCACTGTGCTACCATTGGCTTTCTTTTTCACATGTTCTCCATATGGTGAGAAGTGAAGAGGCCTTGGACCTAGTAAAGAATTAGTATGTGTGTCTCTCTTTAAAAAAAAAAAAAAAAGGTCCCTGATAAATTATAACACCCTGTGTAGGAAGTTCGTGGGGTAAATCATGATGGATGAAATTCTTTTTGCTAACTTGTAGGGCATCATAGTGTGTCAGTCAGTGGTCCACACATTGAAAAACATGTCCCTCTACTCTGTTGTCATTTTGTTTTTGGACAGCATGAAGAACCTGGTGGCAATGATACATGTTGGGATCAGAGCAAAAATAGATCTGGGTATAGATCTATAATATCTAGATCGATGCATATGTATTCTTGGTATATGTATAAATAGGTATTCTTGGTGCCACTATGAAAACCTGCTCTATTATGGAATTAAAAGTAGGATAAATTTATTTAACTAGAAGGATATATATTTTTTTAATAATCTCTTTCCTACCAGGAGGCTACAGATGTGGACAGATTAAATAGCTGTGTTGGTAGCTTTTGTGAATATTGCATTGGGAAGGATGTTTCCATGGTCTTTCACTATAAACCATGTGGATTTAAGTGAAACCATTGATATAGGCAGCAATCAACTCCTGGAGAACAGAGACCATATCTTAATTATTTCTTGTATCTCTATTACTGAGCACAGAGGTGGCACATGGTGGTTTTTTTAACCAATTGGCTCAATTTTACAACAGTTTGACCCGCTCTTTGAGTTGCTGTTACTATATATAGCTGTACTGTTGATCCATAAAATCAAAAAAATTAGCCGAGCATGGTAGCTCATGCCTGTAGTTCCAGCTGCTTGGAAGGCTGAGGTGGAAGGATCGCCGGAACCCAGCAAGTCGAGGCTGCAATGGCCGGGAGCGAGCCACCGCACTCCAGTTTGGGTGACAGAGTGAGACTCCAACTCAAAAAACAAAAAAAAACAAAAAACTGCCTCAGTAAATATTGGTTAGTGATTAAGGCATAGATTATATATGACTAAAATGATTGACTAGAAAAAAGTTTACTCAAGTTGCTGTTGAGCTTTTTGGATGACAGGGTTAATATTCAGATTGACTTTGTACATAATAGATGCAAATAAGCAGAGTTAAGACCATTAGAGAAATGCAGCCTTTAAAAAACTAAATATAACATGGGAACTGTGTATGTGTAAGTTTGTTTTTTTTTGTTGTTGTTGTTGTTGTTTTTGGTGGGGCGAGTGGCAAGCAACTCACTATGAGTCAGCAACATACTGCTTTATTTTCTTAATTATTGGGTACCCCCTGCCAGTTAGCCACAGGGGCATAACATGTGGGAACTACTGGGTAATATTTTTAAAATACTTAGCATTAGTCAGATACTTTTTTGGAATTCTGTGTCCACTCTGGCTGTAGGAAAATCTGGAGTTGTTTGTCAGGGGTGCAGAGCATGACAGCTAGATGTAGAAGATCGCTGGAAAGTAGAGCCCATTGAAAGAGGTTAATACGTAAGAATTTATTACTTAGCCTGATCAGAGGCAGCAGAAGGGTATTAATTTAGTGGTCTTCTGTTACATGTATTGTTATTATATAGAAAATGATATCATTATTTTCACTATGAATAGAATTAGGGAAATGGATTTACATTAGAGTTAAAGGAGGTTTGGAAGGAGCATAAAGAACTTCTTGACTTTAAGGATTGTTGGACAGTAAAAAAACTTCTCAAGTGAAAGTGTGAAATTGTGTTTCTTACAGAACAGGTGTAGAGTTGCCAGGTAGAGTTAGCAAAATTTCTAGATCCCATATTGTGCTGCTCATCTCCTATTGTGTTTGGAGATAAGTATTTTTTTTGTTTGTATTTTTCACAGTTATTACAAATATGGAGACTGCTTTTCAATGTTTCCATAATGGATTTAAGCAAGTAAGAGGTGTGATTGAAAATTGACAATTATTTCACCTGTAAATTCGCTTGCTGCTGGTCTTGTATGAGCCCTTACAGTGTTGTCAATTCCAACTTTCCTTTTCTTTTTCTTCTTTAGAAAATTCACTGTGTGCCCTCCTCACTTGTACACAATGAGTGCCAAATCTGCCATCAGCAAGGAAATTTTTGCGCCTCTTGATGAAAGGATGCTGGGAGCTGTCCAAGTCAAAAGGAGGACAAAGAAAAAGATTCCTTTCTTGGCAACTGGGGGTCAAGGCGAATATTTAACTTATATCTGCTTGTCAGGTAATGAAACCAGATATTAATATTATTAAAACAACTTCTATTTTAAAACAGCTAATTCTGAGGTGTCCAAGAAGGTCACAGTATTCACAGGTTTTGTAGCTGTCTGCTCACCACTCCTTTTCCCTGATTCTGTGTTGTTTTCCTCTGATCTTTACTGGTGGCATCTCTGTTTTTGAGGTTGCCATGTATCAGAAAGGTAGTAAAGTTCAATTGTAAAATATTTTTCAATTCATTAAGAGTTTCTGTAAAGGGTTTGGCAGACACATTTGTTTGTCCACACTTGCCTTCACTGGAACACTGACAGAAAGTGGGCTATGCTCTGAGATTTTTGTTGGAATAATTCCTATTTGGGTAATTGTTATTACTAACAGTCTGACTTTCATTGGCTTTCTTTTCATAGTCAGTTGCCTATAATCAGTAATCGCTTGTCTCAACATAAACATTGGCATCTTATGGAATGTGAGAAAGTCGATTCAGTTCCTAAGTCATTGCTTTGCCTGACAGTCATTGTCTTGTCAACAAGAGACATCTGTTTTATTAAACTTAGAATTTTGTTGGATTTTTTCTCTTTCTGTGATTGTAGAAGACCTATGGGATTTACAGTGGATTCATATTAGGATTTCCGAAATAAAATTTGGATAAATTTCCCATAGAATTATGGGTGATGCTAATCTGAACACCTGGGGCATTTGTAATATTCCTGATAATATTTCTTGTAATGGAGTGATGAAAAATATAAGCTTATCTTAATTTATCTCTTTTTAAAAATTTCCTTCAATTGTGGTTTGGAAACAAAACTTTCGTTTTGGGGGCCCATTTAAGAAAAAATAAGCCTCTGATCATTTAAGCTTATCAGAATTTATTGTAGGATAAAAAGTAACTTTTTACCAGAAAGAACATTTAAATTTAAAAGACTGTACCTTAGATTAAAATGAAATAAGAGTATGACACTTTGGTAAGAATGACTTTTCAATGGTTAGAAGAAAGCTTTTATTTAAATAAGTGTGAGAGAATTGACCTTGAAACATTGATCTCTTTCTCTTATTCCCAAATAAAAATTAGGTTAATAAAATTTGATTATTGTTAGAAGATATTTGTATTTCTTTAGTGTGCTAAGCAGTGCCTGGCATATAATAGGGACTCAATTAACATCCAATGACTAAGTGAAAGAAAGACATAGCCTTTCCTAATGCCTTCCTAGTAGTTTGTTAATGAAATTCATGTCTTAAAAATGTTCTCAATGGGTTGTCTCTACAATAAATAAAAAAATAGCTGGGCATGGTGGTGTTTGCCTGTAGTTCCAGCTACTTGGAAGGCTGAGGTGGAAGGATTGCCTGAGCCCAGCAGGTCGAGGTTGCAGTGGCCGGGAGCATGCTACTGCACTCCAGCCTGGGCGATGGACTGAGACTCCAACTCAAAAATATATATATATATATATTGAACGAAAAATCACACCTATCAGGTACAATATGCATGGGTAGGAGTAGTGGGTACACTTAAAACCCAGACTTCTTTGCTACTACACAATGCAACCATGTAACCAAAAACTGTCTGTACCCCTTAAGTTACTGAAATAAATAAAAAATATTTTCATATTCTTAAATTTAGATTCTAGAGTTCTGTTTACACAAATAATTAATAGAATACATTGTAGTAAATTTTTGTGTTTGAGCTGAGCACAGACACATAGTGATTCTAATTTTATTAGTCTCTATTCTCTCAGTATTTCATTGAGATTTCTTATAGACAAGTAGTTGAAAGAAAGCTAGATGATATGGAAGCAACTTGAGTTTTGCCTACTACATCCCTATAATTGAAAGAGAATGGTTTTATTTGCATTTTAAGCATATGCTGTTGTCTGATCATGAAGTCTACAAGAGTGATACAGGGACTCTAACAACCTTATTTCAGTAAAATAGCATAACCATTTCTCCTGTCATAGAAGATAATGACCTGGGACTTACTGGATAACTGCATTACCTTTACAAATTACCAAGACCTTCAGGTTTAAAATCTGAAACTATGAGAAATGCTTTTTTGTTGCATTCTAATGGAGGAAAATCTTTTGTTCTGAAAGTCTTTATTATTTTCATGGTTTTGAATTTTGAAAGGCTAGATTGATAAAGTAGAGCTTACATTTAAGCAGACAGTTTAGTGAACATTGGTACAGGAGAAGGCCAGGCAACTTTGACACCAAAGATTTTTGCAGTTTGGTTTTTCTTATGAGTGACAAAGTAGTAGCCACGCTTATTTTCTAACTTAAGTAAAACTTAGAGGCATATCAGTAAAATCTCTGTTAAGGTATTGTTTTAATTAACAATTAATTGGTCAAATATTTATCAAGTACTTTTTCGGTGCTGAACGTCCTAGGTTCCAAGAGTACAGCTATGAGAAAAATTCATACAGCTTGCCTAATTTGGTGAGGAAAAGCAATAGACATTAATAAGCTATTCACTAAAATAAGCCTAATTATAAACTGTGAAAGGTTAAAAAGGAAAAATGCAGTGATGTGAATGCATGTGTAAGGAGAATTTGGCCTGTTTGGGAGAGCCAAGGGTGTCAAGAAAAGTAGGGCTTCACTGGTTTTGAAAAGAGGATTGTGTGGGTGAGAGGGCATTTCAGGCAGGAAAGTGGCAGCTTCATTAAAAGACTAAGGAGGATTTTGAGTTTCTCCTTTTCTCCTATTCAGTTTAGGGATGACCTCTTTGTAGCTCAACTCACATAAGAGGCTGTAAAGTGAAAGCAGAGCCCCGGAATGACAGTCTTCTTCCTGCTATTAGTGTGAACTGCCTACGCTTTCTGAGAGGCCAGGCCCTTCAACTATTGTGGTTTGGTTGATGAAAACCAGCTATTCATTTTGAACAGGCAAACTTTGTCCAAATTAGGGCAATGTCTGCAAATAATTTTTAACCACTCTTCAAGCAGCATTAATTTTAAGAAAATTAGGGAAGGAGAAGTATCATGACTTTAAAAGTTTGCCAAAATATGCATCTAGGCATGGGAGACAGACACACACATACACACACACACACACACACACACACACACACAATCTCTAATATCTTTAACTAATTTTTCCCCCAATGTCTAATGCAGTTTATAGCCTGATAGTTAGAGGTCTATGATCACAAAACTCATTATTTTCAAAGTAGTTTATATATCTTCTGGAAGTATCAAAAAGATGTGTAGAAATGGGGGAATAAGATGATCTTTCTTGAGTTATTTTGCTTCAATTCTGTAAGGAGGAAAATAATCTCTCCAATTCATTCATGGTGTCTTGGGATAGGATTTGAGCATTTCTCACTGGACTCTCCGATTGACTTCTTGGATGGTATACAAAGCTCTTATGTACTGGGATGCCTTTGTGATTCACATTCTTAAAGCAGTGATTTCCACTTTTTCTTTTCAGCAATGACTAAAATTAAAAATACTGACAATACCAAGTGTTAACAAGCACGAGGAGCAATTTGAGCTCTTATACTTTGCTAAAGGGAATGTAAAAATGATATCTCTAGTTTGATAAACAATTTGGCAATTTTTTATAAAGTCAAATACACGCTACATTCCTAGGCATATAATAAAAAAATGAAAACATAGGTCTGCATAAAGACATGTACACAGGGGCCACAGCAGTCTTATTTATAATAACCACAAATAAAAAATAACTCAAATGTCCAACTACATGTTGGATGAATAAGCAAATTACTTTCTATGGTTGTAGTATAATATAACCTAACAATAAAAATAAATGAATTACTAATATATGCAGCAACATGCATCATGAATCTTAAAAGTATTATATTGTGTGGAAAAAAACAGGCAGAGAAAACTATATAATATGTGATTCAATTTATATGAAATTTGAGAATAGACAAAACTAAGCTGTAGTAAAAGGATTAACTAAGAAGAAGCCTGAGGGGAACTTTTGCAGTGATATTAAGTGTTTTGTTTGTTGATTGTGGTGGTAATTACCTAGGTGTATACATTTTTTACAGGTCATGAAACTGCACACTTAAAATGGATGATTTTATTATATGTAAATATATCTTAGTGAACTTGATTTTTTTTTAAAGAAATGCTTACAGAGTCTACCTCATAAGGTGAACAGAAACTAGCCTTCTTCTTTATGAGTATGAGAAGTTATTCCAGAAGGTCTTTTGAACATTCAGTTGTGTAACATGTTAACCTATACTTGCCTCTATATATAAATATTTATTTTGTGCTCTTTTAATTCTTGCTTATGCATATGAATAGGTTGCTTAAGGGCTGAAGTTGATATGTATAAGTTCCTCATAGCACCTGGCATGTTGCTGGGTATAGACACAATAGATGCTTAATGGAAGATGCTGTTTGAATTTTTGGCTTACTACATACCTGTTTATAGTATAGATATTATTTATAACTTAGAACTGTTAACACATTCAAAGTATAAAGCAGGCCCCACCCAACAACAATTTATATAGTGAGATGTTCCCTCTATGATAATTTGGGTCTATAAAGCTGAAGTAGAAATATGCTAAGTTAAAATCAATTTTTATTACAGGCCAGTTACCTAATGAACATTCTGTAGTTTCGTGTTTAAAATCTATTTTCCTTATCCTGTTTTAATTCTGTATGTGTACTATATGATGCTAACTTTCATATCCATAAATGGATAAAAATCTTTGGCTGCTACTTGTCCCCACAGAAGGAGTGTGTGGGAATTTAATTTTTGTGATTAGTACATTCTTTTACATATTTTGTTGAAACAGAAAATCTTAATCTTTTAAAAATGATTTTAGATTTGTAGAGAGAGTGAATTTTCTTATTTAAAAAAAAGTTCTGAATGTTATTTGATGAAATAATTTATGTAAATGGATACCCATGGGAGGTAATGAGAAGGATTAGGAGCATAGAACCAGGCAATACTGCCCTTTATCTCAGTGGTTGTCACTCCTAGGTGTTCCTTAGAATAACTTCTAGAATTTCACTGAGTACAGATGGCCAGGTTTCACTCAGACCTACAAATCAGCACCAAGGGTCGTGGGGAGGCTAATCTGTATTTTGAAAAGCTAAGATTAAGAAGTGTCACTATTTTGGGGAGGTATACTCTGGGTTAATTTATTGAAATATTAGACATAATAATATATTTTTGGTACTCAATTTTATTAAAAATATTTGTTAGTTTCTGTTGTCTGGCTGTGGTCAAACTCTGAATTTTTCTGGGCTTCAATTTATTCATTTGAAAAGCTCAGAGTAGTTAGATGTAGTATGTTTGGGCTCTGAGATTCTAGGATTCTGAATCCCCATGGAAGTTTTATACCAAATTTCATTCTTATTCCAAGCATATAATGTAGGGAGGAATCAGGTTGTTAATATCAGCACATAAACATTAATGAGCGTTTGAGAAAATTCTTTATAGGTTGTTACCAGAATTAGGGTAACCAAATTTAATTGTTAGCAATCATGCATAAAAAAGGAATTATTTTAATCTACTTTCTAATTCAGACTGGACTCAAAGTCTATAAATATTAGAAGAATACAAGACAGATGAAATTTAACCTTGATAGAAATGGTTTATTCAGCAGTGTTGAATTATCTTGACTTTCCAAGAGTTTTTATCCAGTAAAAAGGAAACTTAGGGCCGGGTACGGTACTCCAGCCTGTAATCCAGCACTTTGGGAGACTGAGGCAAGAGGATTGCCTGAGGCCAGGGGTTCGAGACCAGCCTGGGCAACTTGGCAAGACTTTGTCTCTACAGTAAATCAACAAATTAGCCTGGCATAGTAGCGCATGCCTGTAGTTCCAGCTACTTGGAAGGCTGAGGTGGAAGAATCACCTGAGCTCAGCAGGTCGAGGCTGCGGTG
>CAUYQG010096606.1:0-128993 GCA_963574415.1 Tarsius wallacei
CTACTTGGAAGGCTGAGGCGGAAGGATCGCCGGAGCCCAGCGGGTCGAGGCTGCGGTGGCCGGGAGCGGCCACTGCACTCCAGTCTGGGCGACAGAGTGAGACTCCAACTCAAAAAAAAAAAAAAAAAAAAAAAAAAAGAAAAGAAAATGAACTAGTTTGCCAATCTATATCTCTCAGCATCCAGATTGTGAGCGATTCAATATAGAGAAGTATCCGTGATTAAGGAGGTAAAATGGGTAAAAACCAGAGGGAAGGACTGACTTTGGAAGTGAACATAATCACCTTCCACCTGTGAGGGAGCCAAAGAAGAACACATGGAAGACAATGGCAAACCAAGAACCCCGGTTCTCTGCTTTGTGATCTAAGATAAACATTGCTGGAAACTTTAAACATCTTCCTAAAGTAACACATATGGACTGACAGCCCGGGGACTGCCCATGGGACAGGCTCTTTGGATGGCAAGAAGCTGCTGTACCTCCTGAACCCCAAAGCTCCAACCAGCACTGTCTTCTTATACACCTACGTTTAACTTCCAGTTTCTGAGAATGCATGCAATATCCCATCAGTTTATCACCTTCTAGAGTGCGGCCTTAGGCAAAGCATGCACCTCTCTGAATCTCATTTTCTTCATCTGAAAAATTGAGAAAATAATACTTCGCCCCCACCCCAGAGTAAGTGTGAAGCATAAAAGTGCTCCTTTATGTGACCATGATTGGCACATAATGCAGGCTCAAATTGTGTTTCAGAAATATGGCAATCACTTTCACATAGCAAGAATCTACCTTCAACGCAAACACACGGAATGCCACCATAACTATGAGTTATTCATTACTCAAACCAGAGACATGTCTGTAGTTATACTGTCACTGTAGCCACTGTAGAGAGTTATCCACTGTACTTTGTGACATAGGGAGACTCTCCTGAAAAATCCTGACCTACAGTAACTACCTCCCAGTTTTGCAGAGATTTTGATAGAGCCCAGAGCAAGCGAAGCTCTGGGAAGTTGAGCTGGTTTGTGTCCTAGAGGGAGGCGATGCTCCTACAGGGTGGTCTGGTCTCTTTAAGATGAAAAAAAAAAAGTTACACAGACAAAAAAATAGCAACACAAACCAACCAAAAATGTCAGGAATGCAAGCTCTGCCAACCAAATAAATAAATAAAATGTGAGATACTTTATTAATAACTGGATGTGATGCATTTCTCAACCCTGCATAATTGGAAAACTCAACCTTTCCAGCAACCCTCTAAATGTTCCCCCTTTGGCCCTAGACTTGGTGGTCTTCCTACTCTGAGGTAACACTGACAACCTTCATCACCCAAAGTAACTGGCCAACCCCTGTGCCTTCAACTGTGAGTCGGACCTCGATACACTCTGGAAGTTATCTGCTCGCTATGTTTGCTCTCTAGAGAACAGGATGAATTTTCAACAGCATGAAGTCTCAGCCAAGCAGATGAAAAATTCTCTTTAACTATACTCTTCTTTCACTCTCAAATAATAGATTAGAGGAGGTAAATGACACAGTACCATATCTCCTAATAAACATTTAGGAGATAAGGGCCTCTGAAAATTCTACACTGGTCAGGATCAGTTGACTTGTTTTCTAGTTAACTGTTAAATACAACTTATTATGGATAAGGCACTGTTTTAAGATTTTGCACATATTCGTAGATATAAATCATCATATCAATCCTATACAGTAGACTGGTTACACTCATTTTACAGATGCAGGAGCTGGAGCACAGAGAGATTAAGTAATTTGTCCAAAGTCACACAGCTACTAAGTGGTCGAGCTGGGATTCAAACCCAGACAGGCTGGCTCCAGAGTCTCTGATCTGAAGCACTGGGCTCTTTAGTCACTAATGGAGCATGGTCAGCGGGGATCTGGGAGCATAGTGAGCAAGAGATCTAATAGCCTGGGCAGCTCTTTCGTGTCTACACAGATGAAGACACAAAGACTGACCAAACTGGACAAGGACAAAGCTTCTTCCTATTTCTAAGGACAATACAGGTCCTGATGGATGGACACCCTCTCCTGGGACAGGGGGAGGGACAGATTCTTTTATTCTTACAAAAGGGCAAACCTCCAGAATTAGAACTTCTGCTCTTATCTGGACTTCAGGCTCACCTCACCAAGAAGGTGGAGCAAGTAATGAAGGAGAGGAAAAATTAAGCAGCTTGAGAATGTGTTTGCTTTGGCACCCAGCCTCGGCCCCTTCTCAGCAGGCTCCACACTAGGAGAGCACCAGAAGTGAGCCTAATGGCTATGTTTGTTTTCAGCCTATTTAAGATCTGAGAACCTTACCATCACACCATTGCAATCAAACAGTATATCCCACCTGACACAAGGAAAATTCAGTTCTAATGTTATTTCAGAGTATATGTTAATTTGGTACTTAACGCTGTCAAAATCCTGTCAGGTCTCAAAATATAATAAAAGGGAATAAAGGTTCTTGGTCAGGTCCCAGCCACAGGACAGGCAAAGGATCCAGGTCTTTCGATTCCTGTTTGGACACCCTGCTTCCCTATTGCCTCTTTTTGGCTCCCATAAATTTGAGAGGGGGCGGGGAGAGAATTTTGGCTTAATCATTTAAGCCAGATAAGATCCCATACTAGTTGTCTCCACACATAAGAAACTAAGCAACCCAAAGAAATCATTCTGACAAATATTTAAGTCACAGCTGTGGATACAAAACCACGCTGTGAGAAGTTAAACTTTAAACACATGTCCTATATGGTCTGATGGGCAAAGCAAATCCTCACTTAGCCAATGTCTTGTCCTTCCACTAACAAAAGCAGGCGGCCCGGGCCCATGTTTCTTCCATCTTTGCTTTGCACCTGCAAGTTTAACTCTCAACTGAAGGTTCTTAGCTGAGCTTTTCAAAGGTAACATGCAGTATTACTCAAGGCAACCTACACTGAGAAGTTAGAAGTTAGGGATTAATTTTACTTCAGTCACTGGCTCACTAGATTTTTTTTTTTAATGTAAGTTATTTACCTTCTCTGTCACTACTTTCCTGTCTGAGGTATAATATTGACATATAAGCAACTGAAGGTCCAAAAAACTAGCTTAAATTAGTTATTATATTCTATATATTTTTCCAGTTTCTCTATTTTTCCCAAGAAAATAAATAGTACTTGAAATCAGACTTCCTTGCAATGAATAGCAGAAGACTGCCTGACTTCTTTGGCCAACTGAAATGTTGTTGTATTAAAGGTCACACACATAAAACAGAAAACATGATCAGTGGCTTGGAAATCTCTTTTGAAAAAGAAAGCCAGTGTAAAGGTGCTTATTATAATGGACATTGAGGCCTTACTGTCCTCATTTTACACATGAGAAAGCTAAAAAAAGGTACTTGCCCAAGGTTTACTTTTAATCAACAACTGAAATAACAGCATCACATACATTAAATCTTTAGTATTTAATATTAAATTACCAAAAATATGCTTCAGCTGTTTACTGTGATGTAAAACATGTGTTGCCAGGAGCTCATGTTCATTCCTAGCAAGAGAGATCCATTGTAGGTATGTGGACTGACATATCTACACGATATTTCCCAGATGACCAAAGCTGTCTCTTCCCCATAAACGCCCATAACAACACATATAAACAATCCATCCTTAAGGAAAGGACCTATTAGTTGAGTTTATATATTTGCTGTGAACTATTCTTTAAACTTCTATAGATGGTTTGAATCAACTGTGACAAACAAAACTTATTCTGGCTTTCTTGAACCCCCCAACACAACCACCAATAGCGACATCATTTCTGAACTGGAGCTCTAGGTGCCTGAAACGTCTCCATGGTTCTAGTCGATCTCAACATTGCTCTGACAAGCTCAGCCTTCTTTGTGCACAGCAGTCCTGGGGTTGAATGTCAGGGGGTCTGGGGGGGGATACGACCTACATGCATGTCTTTATTAACATTTCTGAAGAATCTCAGAATGACAAAACATCAGCTTGACTTATGTTGAAAGTTTAAGCAGGTTAAGAGAGGGTTAAAATAAGCAACTTAATTATGGCAGAGGCAAAGAAGTGTTAACCACAGAGAGCAGCAACTAAACTTATTGATAATCAGATACAACAGAGAAGCATGTTATTGCAAGTAATTATTATCCTGAATGCATTGCCTTCTCCCTGTATCTTCCTGTACACCTTCACCTCCAAAACCACCAATCTCTAAGGATACCTGGCAGTTTCCTGTCCTAAAAGAAAGCATTTTCCCCCCTAGCCACATTTGTTCCAGGAATTCTGTAGGGCTGGATTCCCTTTAAGCTGCTTAGCACCAAAATTTGTGTCTAAGACAAAAATAAAATGTATTTCCTATCCTTTTCCTCTTCAAATCCTTCAAATCAAAGAGCTGGACAATGCCACCAACCAAAGACACAACGCCACTTTAGGTGTTGGGATGCTTTCCTGCTTCTAATGGTTCTTTGGTACCAAAGGACAAATTTATGGCAGATTAGAAACACGAGTAAAATAAGTAACCTGCAAGAATAGGAATGGGCAATTCCCAAAGTTAAGAGGATAATTTTAATTCTCCTCCCATCTCCTTGCTCTCAATCCAGAAAAGAGGAGCAAGAGAATGAAGGACATGTGACAGATGAGCTTGGGGAGGCAAGACTAAGTATTTGAAAATCTGCTTGAAGGCCAGCCCGTTAGACTACCCAGGGCCCTCAATCCAGCTCCAATTCTGGGAGAAGCAGGGTCAAGGGATGATGTCCCCTAAGGCAGTGTCCATCCTCCTCTCTTAGGAATAAGACCAGAGAGTGCTCGCTCATTTGGAAAATAAAAATGCAAGAATGGGGGCTCTGGAAATTTTATAAGCTTTTTCCCACTACTCACAAAACACAGCTGTGAAAATAAATACCACCCCCCCAAACTAAGGGTCTCAGGCCACCAACAGTCCTCCTCCACCTCCTCTTCTTCCTCGTCTCTGCCTCTATCCCGCTGCCAACAGCATCCCCCGCTCCTGCAGAAAGGAGCGGCCCAGAAAGGAACAGCCAAGGGGGGAAGAAGTGGAGGGGACACCCCCCCCCCCGGCCAGAGAGCTGGGGTGGGGGCCTCAGCAGTCACCACTCACCCGGGGAGGGGAAAAGCTCCAGATCGACTTTTTCCGTCTTGATGATGGTGAGAGTCGGTTTGAGATCGACGGCCGCCTTCATGGTGCCAGGAGTGGGGGGCAGGCGGGATTATAGCAAGTTTGCTGTTACTGTGGTTGTTTTTCTTTTTAATGGGGTTTAGTAACAAGGGGACGGGGACGGGGGAAATACGACTTTCTTCCCTAAAGTCTCGAATTCCCGCTGACTTCCCCGCGCGCGGACGGTGCGCGCCCGGCACTCCCTCCGGGGAAGTTGGCACTTCGCGGAGAAGTGAGCGCGCTCAGGTCCCAGCCTCGCTGCGCCTCGCCCGCGCCCTCCTTCCCGGCCCTCGCCGCGCCCTCCTCTCCGCCGGCTGCAGCCTCGACTCGCCCTGGCTCTCCCCGCGGCGCTCTCCCTCCCTCCCCTCCCGCGTTCTCCCCTCCTCTTCAGGGCGTTTCTCGCGGCGCCGCGTCTCGGGCGCCGAGTCCGCGCGCCCGGGGCCAGGCGGTCTCCGCGGTGGGGGGGAGCGGGGGCGGGACGGCGGGGCGCGGGCGGGGCGGGGCCGAGCGCCCGCGGCCAATCGCCACCAGCGACCCAAAGCGAAAGGAACGGCGGGCGGAGCGCCCGGGCGGGGCCCGGGCCTCCGGGAACCGAGCGCCGAGCCCCGGGCTCGGAGTCCAAGGCCGGGGCGGTGAGAGCCCCGCGCGGGTGAGCAGGCCGGGCTCGGGGCCGCCTCGACCGTTTCGGGAAAGTCCGTCTGATTCTCCACGCATTCTTAAGGGCTTGGTCACTCGCTCCTGCCCCCTCCTAGTTTCAGCATAGTTTTCCAAGTGCGTGTACATCATTCATTCACAAAGACTGACACACAGGACGTGAGGCATGTGGACCAAGGGGCGAGCGTGCGGGCAGGCACAGGGGATTCGAGAGCCGGTGTCCTCAAAGGGTTTGACGAATATTGGACTCCAGCCGACAGTGAGTCAGGGACAGTGTTTCTGGAGGAGCCTGCGGTTTTTCAGAGCCCACCGAGGAATGGTTAAGAAATGCCCGGGCAGCGGTAGTGAACAGAAATCTTGCTTCCCTGCACTTGCTCAGCTCCTGTCCCAAGGCAGCCTACTGGAGACCCCGAAATACAGGCCCAAATACGCCTGCACTGGCAGGGGAGTCGAGAATAGGGACCCAAACTAGAACCTGGCCATGGGTTTCCATAGGCTTCTAGTTGACCTACAGCAGTGACTGAGTGGAAGGGGAAGCTGTAATTTCTGATTATTCTGTTTCTCTAATTTTGTCACCATTGGCCAAAGCTTTGTCTTTCACAGTCTCTCCTCTGTTAGACAAAACTGACAGCCCTCCCACCACCACCAGAAAAGTGAGGCAGGGGCTCTGTGGTTTAGAATTTCTGGAATACATCATTGGCGGCCATGTTAGAATCACAATGTACAGCTCCTGATCCATTTGGAACTCCCAACACTTGAGATCAAGCAATATGAACTCGAATAATTTATGACTTTCCACTAATACATTGGTTATCATAAATGGAAAGTGTCCTAATTTACAAATCAACCAGTACATACAGAAGTACATACATAGCTGTAGTCACACATTGAGATTCATCTTTGATTAACTAAAAGATTAAATATAAATCTTCCTGAATAACCTCAGAAAAAGCTATTTTTAATACTGTTTCCTGATGTCTAAGCATAGGCTTAACTCCCACCGCTTGACTGTAACTGTAACCTCTGCCTCTGGTAAGTTTTAACCCACCTGCTCACCTTCATCTAAACCCAGTTTTGTCTCCCTGAAGCATTAGTATCTTGCAAGTTTCCCACAGCAAATCAAGGAAGAAGCCAGAAACAGAAAAATCTCTGGCACTGGTCCAGCCTCCAGATTATGCCCCTCCTCAGTGACCAGAGGAAAATATTCGTTTGTGATAATCCCAGTTTTTGAAAGAACAAAGACTGTTGCAATCCAGCTGTGTTTTCAGAAGTTATGAGAAAACAATGCTGGCCTCCAGGTGACAAGAACAGACAATTCTGATCCTGGGAAAAGCCAAAGGAAACAGCTGATGAATGAATTGTACATTTACACATCCAAATGAGCAGCAAAGTTTCTTGAATCAATCCTGCCTTACTCACTAGGAATACATCAGTAGAAGAACTGAGCAAATCAAGAGTTACTTTGAGAAATTTGTTGTGTTGATGTTTTAATAGAATACTTGGTATCTGTTAATCCAAGTGTGAGTACTTCTTTATTTTCCTTCTTCAGTCTGCTCCCCAACTTTCTTCCCCAGGCTAGCCTAAACACTGCTGCTAACATCCACCAAAATTAGATACTAAACGAGATCACCGTGATTAAACTGTAAACACTTTCCAGTCCAGGAATGAGGAAATTTATTCCTTCTAATTCTTCAACAATGACAACTCAGCTAGTCATTCATCCTTTTTCTAACACAGTCCTGAGGCACAGAAATGCAAAATGTTTGAATGACCTAATCAAGGAATGGGGTTGGGCAAAGCAGGGGGGTTGGAGAGATAGCTAGGGGCCCCTACAGACTGCCAGAAAAGTTACTTCTAGATTATACTAGTTATGAATATTTATGCTATCAGAAGTTATGCATCTAACTTTTGATCTGTTTGAGACTTCTCTTAGAATGAGGAGCACTAATAAGGCCAAGTTAAAACATTTTTACATATTTGGAATATTAATAATTCAATCAGGTCGGCAAGGGCACACTTGATTAATCAATGTTGATAAGTGAAATTTTTATTCTCTTTAGGACACAAGCAGATTTTCATTGCTCATAGAGACTATAAATCAGCAGTCCCCAGCCTTTTTGGCATCAGGGACTGGTTTTGTGGAAGACAATTTTTCCACGAATGGGAGGGGCATCATCAGGCATCAGATTCTCTAAGGAGCTGCAACCTAGATCCCTCTTATGTGCAGTTCACAAAGGGGTTCAAGCTCCTATGAGAATCTAATGTCGCTGCTGATCTGACAGTAGACAGAGGTTCTTAACAGGCCACAGACTGGTATTGGTCCATGGCTCAGAGGTTGGGGACCACTGATTTAAATGAAATTTCTATCTTATCATCTCCTAAAAAATGATGTGTAGCCTAGTATCTAAGACATTACAGATGCTTGATAAATACGCTGAATGAAGACCAGTTTTCTAGTTACCATAGGCTTCTACTTTGCCACCAATTCTTCCTAATTCAGTGGTTGAGTTTGATAGGCTATGACTTCTGAAGATCAACTGAAAGATGTCAGCAACTCTGCCTCAAGACCCACCCTTTGTCCTTCACAGAAGAGCAGGACTTCTATCCTCAGCACTCCTGTGTCCACTCGGTTGCACATGTGCCTCAGTTTTCTTACCAGCAAAACAAGAGCAGCTGAGCTTTGCTTTCCATCCTTTTGGGTAAGATAACTCAAGACTATAACTGATTTTTAAGGCACTCAGAAAAAAACAAATCAACCTAAGAAGTACCTCTTCACTTTTGCTTGCAATGCAGCAGCCTGTTCCTCCCGCACTTGGGAGAAAACAGAATTGTATTTTTAAGCATTCCTTAGACTTCAGCTAATTATATCCAACCTAGTGCTGAAACTCCTTAGACAAGCAACATCAAGTCAATAGGATCAAGAAAAGTCTACAGGAGTTGGGGAACAGGAGTGTGGAGCTGGAAATGAATAATATCAAGAACAGTCACCTTCGTAAGGGAATTCCCTCAAGACCATGGAGTATGTAAAAGACATAAGCGCCCTCCTTTATTTACACTCCTCCTTCAACTCCGTCCCAACCTTAATAGAAACGAAATATAAATATACACCTAATTTTAAACAATTATGGAAGACAAACTCTCCCTCTCCAGAAGAGTGCTAGCATGTTATTTGTCTACTTCTGAATCTTGAACTTCAACAAAACAAAGAAACTCTGAGTTTTGAGCTAAAACATGCCTTATTGAAGGTAGATACAAAAACATTCAGACCACTAACGGCTAATCCAGAACCAGTTTATGACTCACAGATGTTGATTTACTGGTATAAAAGTAAGATTTAGAGGGGGAAAAAAGCCTTCAATTAACAACAACCTGACGGAGCTGCATTTGTGGTCTCTGTTCTTCTCTGAGAAAAGGCAACAGTCTCTGTCATACATAGAAACAGGCTTCGAAAGCTTACCTCTAAAGCAAGTGGTTTCTACGTGATAAGTTTAGTCATTAAAAAGCACACTGGGGAAGAAAAATGCCTGGGGCTTCAACATTGACCATTATCAAGCAGCAATAAAATGGAAAATCAGAAATAGAAAGGAAAATTAAAATAACTCTCTTAATTAAACTCGAATGCCAAAAGGCCTTAGGGGTCGTCAGTTCAGGAACCTAAGTCAGGGAACTCAGATGGTGCTGTTGCTGACTGCAGGCTGGCTCTGTGACCTCACCAAAGCCACTTAACCTTTTTGTGTCACAACCTCTTCACTGTTTCAGGGAATAATATCACCCCTAGCTCTCCCTGCCATGTAATACAGACTCATTGGCTATTGTTTAGAAGGTACAATAAACAATGAGTGTAGGAGGGGCTGCAGTCAGGAGGAAAGAAGGGAGGAGGGGGAGAAGGGGGACCTAGGGGCCTATTTGTCCTGGAAAGCTCTCTATAATAAAACAAAGATGGTTTTGGAATAAGACCCAAGTTCAGATTTTAACTCCACTACCCAACTATCTGAATTATCATGAGTAAGTCACTTAATCAGTCCTGAACTTAATCAGTTCCTTCATGTTTCAAGTAGGGATAATAATAGCACCCACTCTTTAAGGCTATTTGAAATATTAGATGAGATAATACATGCAATGCACAGTGTCTCGGTCAGAATAAGTGTTTGATTACTGTTATTAAGATCCAGTATAAGGTAGGATATGTGAAAAGTCACTTTAAATCTCTTTCTGGCCATCCCTTTGCAGAATAGCCTCAATTTACTTGAATTGTCTCCAGGGAGCAATAAGGACAGTTATCACCACATTTAATTTAAAAATCTCGTCAAGCCCCTTCCTCAGTTCTTGAATCGAGAACCTGCCCAGCATCAGCCTCACTTGAGAAATCCCAGAACTATCTAACTGAAGGAGAAAACTGAAGATTTGTATATTTTAAGTCACAGAAAAGCTCTAGTTCAAATTCTAAAAGATCACATTTGTGGTGCTTCTTTGAAGACAAAACCTTAGGTCTTGGATTTGTCGCATTGGTTAGACAGGAGTCTATTAGTACTTTTCAAGTCCAGCCCTCCTCTTTAGCAGAGAAGAAAGATGAGTTTTCATGAGAGGAAATCTTTCTGCCCAAGGCCACACAGCCTAAAACAGGCAGCATCAGCACTAGAACCAGATCCTTCGACTGCAGTGCTCTCCCTGGCATCTTCCTACATTTATGACATCACTTTGGCAGGAGAAGTCACGGCCATTCAGCTTAGTCTGTTACCAGACACCCTTGAGACACAAAGCAGGATATGATGAACATAGGAACAGATAGATGATCAGACTCGATTTCTAGAAATCCAACACTGTTCTCTGCATTGGATGCATTGTCTTTGGGCAAATACATTGCAGGATAACCACACAATCATTCCCTGTGGGAGACAGCTTGGCATGGACTGTCATGAGAGAAAGGGCCTGGGTTGGCTCTATTGATGTCTGCAGTTTCTTTAGACTATAATTATGAACCATTCAACTGCATCTGCAGCCCCAACAATGTGGACCGGATTGGTCTAATCCACAGACCAAGCAACATTTTAAAATCCACCAGTTTAGATATCACGTATTCCTCTTGCAGCAAATCAGAGGCAGCTCAGACAGGAAGAGGCAAGGAAGGGCTGATCAGGGCTACCGTGTTCCAAGGCCTCCTCCACACCCAGGGTCAGTTTACTTCCCTGAGGCAGGCTGAGCATGTTTCCTGGGATTGTTACTCCCTCCTGAGCCTGGATAATGCAGAATACAGGCTACCCTATGAGCCTTTGGGGATCATGTAATTTGGATTCCAATTTAAGTTGTCCTAAATTGGCCTCTTAAGGAGATAGAGAGATGATGGCACCAGAACAGATGGCAGGAGAACCAATGTTCTTCAATAGTACGACAGAAGAGAACCAGGCTCCTAGTCAGAAGCTCTGCACCACTGGGGTACAGAATTTCCAAGCATGTTTCCAAGGCTACAGGTGGTTTTATCCTGGTGGAAGGCTAATCTTACCCTGCTTTTCTCTGGGGTTACAAAGACAACACCAAACTTCAAATCAGATGTTCTCTGCAGTTGTGGTTTGAATCTTACATTAAGATCATTTCATGGTGGAATCTTCCATCTTCCCACCACTTTCATTTTAAAATGCCAAGTCAATTGCCCCAAAGGATTAACTTTTACCACCCTAGAGGCCAAGGAGCAGAGATGGGTGGAGCACTAGAAGAAGAAAAAACCCCAAGAGGGAACGGGAAGAAGGTATAGGAAGTAGCAGTGGAAGGGCTCTCCACCAACAACGGAAGGATAAGTCAGGGGAAGACAAAGTAGGAAGACAAGGAGGAAGAGTCACAGTGAGTCTAAGTCACCAAGATTCCAGGATGAAGTTAGGGCCTGGTAACGTGTCCAGTAACTTCAGAAAACCAGTTTAATTGTCCTGCATGACCAACAATCCTGGAACTACAAAAAACAGACCAATGGGAGGTCTTCATGCTGGAAAAGCTACAAGAATTCATGGTAGAACAGGGTCTCAGGAGATCACAGAAGATGCAAGGGAAGGTCCCGAAAATCTATACAGAGCATAGAGGGTATTTCTCAGTCTTTTCCCCACATAGGCATTTGCCTTCACATGCAAAAAAATTTCCCTCTGGGAGCTTTAGCCCCACCCCGACAAGTTGCCTTTTTTATGCTCAGAAGCCTGAGAATACTCCTAGTGTATATCTGAATACACACGTCTGTCTCCTTTATTAGACAAAGGCAACTACTGACTTTTTCAGTCACTAATATGCCCCATGGTGTTTAACTCAAGATAGTAGGAGCTCAATAGATTATATTGATTATTTAGTTAATGAACAGATAACTTCCTAACATCCTGTAACATCTTTACAGAAAAGTAAAGCTAAGATATTAGTTTTGTTTTGCTTTGTTTTGTCTAGTGTGAGACTCAAAATTGTCCAGAGTTTGAGATTACAGAGCTAACCAACGTACTCTTTTCTAACTGAAAAGGTCTTCATAGAGTTTTATTCTGCTTCTCCCATCTTCTTAAAAGAGAATGTTGCTAAGATCACAGTCTTCATTTTATTTTTCATTTGGACATAGACATGAATAGTTATTTGTTTAAAAAAAAAAAAAAGACATTTGGCTTACCACAAAGCAAATCGATCACTTGATCATTAGCCTGGACATTTTATACAGAATGCTGTTCGTCATCTCAGACTGCTGCTCAGAAGCAATCTTCAGGAATTTCTGAACTTTGAGCTGGATCTTTTCTTTTACCAGCTACCATAAAGGTAAGATGCACATCTGCTATATACATTATTTGTAAGATAAGGGAAATACATGAATGAACTTAATTCCCTCCATCTTTGTAAGAAAGAATTGACTATTACATGCTTTATGGGGAACCTAGTGCCTATTACAAATCCCCTCCACCTTCTCAAATTTACTGTTACCTGACAGGTTCCCAGAAGCATTGTATTTTGACATGTATCCTTTTGTTATACAGGTATCTCCTACAGTGAAGAGGGGTTAAATTGGGAGTAAAAATGGAAAGAGATGGGGATGGGTTGAGAAGGAAGATGGGAATGGAAAAAATAGGGAGGGTCAACGGAGTCACTACCATCTAGCAGGTGGCACAGTGACACGTAAGGAAGCCCTAGCCTCTCTAGCTGTGGTAGGGTACTACTGTCTGCACTTCGTTATGTGTATCTTGTAATGGATAACCAAGATATTGCAAGAGAAAAGCTAGCTGATCTTTTACCCTAGAAACCAAGATAATAGGCTGGGCGTAGTGGCTCCAGCCTGTAATCCCAGCACTTTGGGAGGCCAAGGTGAGGGGATTGCCTGCGCCCACGGGTTCGAGACCAGCCTGGGCAACTTGGCGAGACCTCATCTCTACAATAAATCAAAAAATTAGCTGAGCGTGGTAGCGCATGCCTGTAGTTCTGGCTACTTAGAAAACTGAGGTGGAAGGATTGCCTGAACCCTGCTGGGGTAACCGTGCGCGTGCCACTGCATTCCAACCTGGGCAATGAAGTGAGACCCCAACTCAAAAAAAAAAAAAAAAGAAAGAAAGAAACCAAGAAAATAATGAGTTTGGTTAAGGTCCATCTCTGCTCCTGAGCTGTGATGGGGATTGTGAACACATTTTACCACACTTCTTCCAGAACTGGGTCCATGTAAGAGTCCCAAGAAGAAATGGAATGTATCATACCTAGGACATCTTACTTAGCCAGAAAGTATAACATTATTTGAGTTATAACATCACCGCAGTTGTCTGTAAACATCTTACTCAAGAATCTGTTTCTCTCTTCCCTTAAGCATCCTCCACTAAGCAACATTATGTTGTCATAATGAGTTAATATGAATATGAATCCTACCTTTGCCAATGCTAAATCTACTAACAGAGGAAATGAAATACCTAGCACTTTTTAAAATTCTGTGCTGCTTCAAACTTCTTTTTTGGTGTGTATTCTGCTAAAAAGTATGTACAGAATCTAAGTTTCATAAATATGCAGGAGCTTAAATCCATAAAAACAACTTTAGGGTGTCCATTGTAATTATTCATATTTAGAATTTACTGAGCATCAAGAAGGCCACTGATGTAAAGTTGACATATCTGTGTCAAAAACAGCCTCAACAAGGGACGTGTCAACTTCTCTGAGATTACAGCTCACATTTGATTCCTAATTCTTAGGGTCAAGAAGAAATGAAGTCTTCTTTTACTTCACAAGAAGCCAGCTGTGCTCGCTCTGCATCTTGCATCAGCCGCTTGAAGGAGTCAGAATGAAGTGGATGGTCCTGCCTATGACTCATGAGGTGGAACAGACCCAGCTGACATCTCATCTATCTGGCCTGGCTCCCATACAATGAAAATCTTTCTTCCCTTGAATTGGTGAAGAGGGGAGAAGCATATTCGACATGTGTGATGTGCGAGAAGGTGCCATTTAATCAGACAGATCTGTCAAACACTTTCAAAGTGATAGGTAACGATAGGTAACATGGAGAAAGAAGAAAGCAGAAAGCATCTCGAAGTTGCTTCTTCATGGAAATATATTTCACCAGATTGATCAGAAACATGTGTTCTCTCCAGATTGGGAAACCATCTTAAAAGACTTCATCACAAAAAGGCCTTGGGTGGGAAGTGCCACAAGGGACCCATGGAGAGGGGCGGGAGGGGGTGCAGCTGGGTGGGGAGCTGGCAACAGACTGTGAGAGGAAAGAACAAAGGGCAGTCAGCTGTCTTGTGGCAGGTTCCCAGGAGAGATCCCTTTCCAGGAATTAAAAATCCTAAATAATGTTGAGAATTTTTAAAAATCAAAAACATTATAGACTTTTCTTTCAGGGGATTCCACAGCATTGAGAGAGAACAGATGGCTGGCAACAACCATTCCAAATCCAGAAAAGGTCTACATATACTTCCATTTTTACTGAACTAATGCTTTCTCCCATGGAGAGTATTTGTTTCATTGAAATGAACTGAACTGAGGTTTGGAGGTGAGGAGGCAATTCCAAATAAATGTTCCTTTTCCAAATAGCCCATGCAAAGGCCTGCAGCTTCTTGCCAAGCAGAAACTATCAGGCTTTGGTTTCCTCACTATGCGGAATAAACTAAAATAACTGGAGAGGCAACGTAGTAAAGTGATTCAGAGCACAAGTTTGGCAGTAGATAGATAAGAGTTTGAGTTGGATGTTGGCTGCTCTCCAGCTGTCAGTCCTTTGCCCTTAGAAAGCCTCACTTTCTTCATCTATAGAATGGAACTGAGAAAAGTGCCCAGAGTTGAACTGAAAAGGAAACGAGTGGATTCCAAGTGCTTTGCACTGTGACTGATACACAGTGGGTACTCATTTACTCTTAGTGACTGTTATTGATTCTAAAAATCACAATTGTGGCTTTGGATTTAGCAAGCAAAACTTTCAGGAATATTAATTCAAACTATAGTATATAGTGTTCTCATGAAGAGATTAGGGTGCAATGTCTGTCCCCTCTTGGTGTGTGCCATTACATTCATGAAACAGTGACAAAGATAAATTTAGGTCTCAGTATGTGAATCATACAAAGCTTTGACTCCTTGACATCTCTCTTGGATGAAAGGGGATTAATACCCATCATGCAGATGTAAGATGCAGTAATGGAAGTTCTCATCATAGGTTCACAGCTATGTTACAAATTAGCAGCAAAGAGAAAAATATGGACCCTCTAGAACTTCTTCCAATATTGGGCTTCCTGCCCTCTGGGTTGAAGGTTTGCTATCCATTCAATAATTTTGTACAACCTGAGCAAAATAAGACCTTCTTAAGGAAGTGGCCTCACCATATGACTTTCAAGCTGGGCAGTAATTCAGTAGAATTCTATGTACTGTCCTTTCTGCCTCCTGTGCCATGCTGCTCGACTATTCCCCAAACCAGCATCCAAGAAGTAGTACTCCATTGCATTCACTTCACAGAAGTCTTCTTTTGGTTATCACATATTACATTTTCCTTGGCTGACTCCTTTTCTGTCAGCCAAAAGTTTTCCAACAGTTTAACACAGTGTTCTATAAACCTAAACCTCTACCCATCTCTAATTGAGTAACACATGCATTTCAGTTATGGGATTCTGGACCCATAAGGCACTCCAATCTTGGACTTGCCAACCAAAATTCAGGTGAAGTGTTCGGCTCACTGGTACTGACTACCTGTGCTGACCAGTTGCCCAAAAGAATCCTATGGAAAGGTATCTCACCTTGCCCCTTGGGCCGCCAGTCAGAAGCATTATTGTTCTTAGTACTGCCCTGTAAAAAACACAGATTTTGCTATTTGGGGGATATCAGCTACATAATTTGCATGCTGGCACTACTGTTGCCTGGCGCCCAGCCATCAAGACTGGCAACATAGAACACCCGTAGTCTTCTCACTAGTTGTCTGCTCCATTTTGGCAAGACAAATGCTATATCACTGAGAAAGCAGATTTAATTGGTTTACTGGGGGTGTTTAGTTGTCACCCACCTCAGCTCCAAGATGATGAAAGTGTAGCTTTGCCCTTTCCAACAACCGTAGCAAATAAATGATAGGGACATACTCCAAAATGCACATGGCAGGGTCCTCTCACTCCCCCCCTTTATTTCCAGTGACTTTGGGGAGGTTTGGGCAGTGATCCTGCATACACAATACTGTTCTTGTTCTTCTTTTCACTACAGAGCAGCCTTGAATAGCTCTGTCTAAAATTATTAGCAGGGGCAGCCCTAGGCTCCAAGAGATCAGAGCCCTCATGCTGGGCCTGAACAAAGACCTTGCTTTTTCCCAACAATTAGCCCTGCAAAAAAGGACATCTATCTCCCTCTATTAAAACCACCACGTGCCTTCAAGTCAGCCCATTGTAAAGCTAATTAAATAACACGCCTCTCTCCCCATGCAGGTCTCCTGATTAGCTTTCCTCTGTCAGAAACCCCAGCAAAGAGCCTAGGGATAGACCAGCCAATGTTCCACTTCTCCTAAGCCCCGCCCCCATCGCCAAGTAGCTGTGTCCTTTGAAAAGCCATCCTTATCAGTATTGTTGAGTTGGTTCATGCTCCATATTCATCCACAGCTCAGACTCTAGTCACCTCCAGCTTCAAGGAATAAATAAAATTGACATTGTATTTACAATAAATTATTTGGAAAGGCAAAAGTTTCCCTTACAGTGTAATTATCTTTGGTGGGAATCCTCCCACATCATAATACACAAGTCCTGCTGCCACCACTGCAGTGGGGTATTTGGGAAGGACATTCACTAAAGTCACAGGGCCCAGGGAAGACACAGCCAGAGTGGCTGCAGGTGGCTCTCCCCTCTTCTCCACTCTTTCTAGGAGTACTTACACCTGTGTGAAAGATGAAGCCCAGGCTTCTCAGAAAGGTATTACATAGAAAAGCAGGGATAAGGAAATAAATTTTCACCAGATTTTTTAGAACATGATATGGAAATAATATGCCCTTAAATTCCCTTAAAAAGTGAAAATAAAAGTAAATTCCTTTAAAGACCTCTTACTGCCAAGCAGATACAATTCAGCCCCAAATGCCCAAATTGGTCCTGACACCTTTTGACTACATCTCACCTTCCTTCCCACAGAGAGACCCTGCTCTTCAACAATCCTGGACTTCTGGTAATCCCTTGAACACACCCTAGTTCTTCACTCTGTTGTTCACTTTTAGTGGCTTTTCTCTTTCTGGAAAGCCCTGGACTACCTGCCCCACCCCTCGGTCAAGACTCAGCAGCAAACATCACCTACCCTATGAAGATGTCCAGGGCCTTACTAGATAAAATCAGGTACTTTTCTGCATTCTCAGGACAGACTTCCTTCAAGTCAGCACATACCAGCTTCCAATGAGGCACTCAGATTGCTAAAATAATCTGAGCCCCTCAAGAACAGAAGCCATGCTCTATCTGAATTTGAATTTCCAGCTTCAAACACAGTAATTTAGACATAACGAATGCTTAATAAATGTTGGGAGAATAGATAACTGAATAAGTGAATAAGTAAATGAAATAAAGTATGAATGATTGAATGAGTAAAACAACCATTTTAAACTAAATATGACCTGAGATGATTAATTCAGGCCTACTTTCAGCTTCACCACAGATGGTCTTTGTGCTCAGTAAAGGGCATTACTATTTTATGACATAGTTATTTTTGTTTGAAATTGTCAGATCTTATACACATGCACATACATATACACAACACACAATTTTTAGATACAATTTTTTAAATAATATAAACGGAAGAAGACCACGCCAGCCATTTTCTAAATCTGCTTAATAGTTCTGGAGCTTAACTTCTCAAACCATCTTCAGTCTTTGAGGTTTCTAGCTAATTTACTCTTTAGAACATATAAAACTTTCCTTCCAAGTGTTTTTAAGAAGAAGCATCAATCTTCTTGGATGTCACATAAAGAAGAGTAGATGACTAGATTATAAAGTAATCCCATATGCAATTTAAGTTTCCCAGGAAATACTCATGGGCCTCAAAATTAGTAGTGAAAAAAAGAAAAATTAAAGCACTTGGCAAAATAGATTTTAAGCTCTGCCAAATCCCCAATCATTTAAAAACAACAAGAGTTATTGAATGAATCCCACTCGTAACACATAAAGCCTTGTTGCAAAAAGTCACTGCCTGATGAATCTTGTGTAACTTCACTTCTGTGCATGATGACTTTAGGGTCTGCTCTTTCCTTGTTATTTTAGCATCACAATCTCACCTTTTAAAAAGATGTGTTTTTCTAACATTTATGGGTGCCTTCCATGTGGAAAGAGAAATTAAGGCATGAAGCAACCGAAGAAGATTCCATGATCATGCAGTTAATAAGTAGTCATATCAGTAAGAGTTCATAACCTCCAACCTGAGACTGGGGGAGAAAACGCTGTCATTCACTTGGCAGTCACTTTGTTCTGGCAAGTTTCCTACTTGCTGAAGTGGAATGCTCACTTCATAATGATCATAATGGATTGAAAGCTGTAAAATTAGACTCTTGACTGGCAATAAGCTCTTTATTACTCTTCCTTACCATAGTGTGCCTTCATTCTCAGATGGTGCTTTAAGGAAGACTAATCAGAGACCCGAAGACATGCAGAAAATAGGATAATAAATGAAGACAAAGAGATCTGCATTTTTACATAGATTTGTCTCCTCCAGATACAGCTTGGCATGAATACAAAGAAGCCATTGAGCATTGAGCATGTAAAACTCACACCTGTTAATTTATCAAGGACAGACCAAATAACTACAAGGCTGAAATAAACTGTTACAACAAAGATAAATGGAAAACATGGTTTAAAAAAAAGAATGATTAAGATGAATATATGTGTGTCATGGTATTAATCAAATAGAAATATCAGGTGCATATAATCAATGCACTTTAATCAAAGAATAAGAACAGAAGATAAGAAATATGTATTACAAACATGAGCACTATCACAGGATATTAGGTACAATAATTAAGTACTTTGGGTAAACACAATATTAAGATCTTAGAAAACAGCATACATTATGTAGGCTAGAGATAGCTGTTTTCTGACTCCAGTTGAGGTTGTGAGCAATGTTAAAAGACATAATATAGACAAATCAAGACACACAAGAAACCTCTCATTTGGAGGAAGAACAGCTTGAAATTGACTGAAAGGAGCAACCATGTTGACAGTTCATGTCAATACATTCCAGTTAACAGGTTATTTAAGCAATGGCTTCAGACTAAGCTGGCCATGAAACTCTGCAAATGGGATCCCTTACAAGAGCAATTAGGAGACATTCATTTCACACTATCTTCATAGAGTTTGGGTCAAAATACTTTATGTGCCAAACCTCAGAATTAAATGTGACTAAGCATCGCCTCTTGCCTTTGATCAAAATAACAGTGATGCTTTACCTTGTCTAGCATGAAAGATCACAAAACACTCCATCCACATCATCTCACGGCACCTCTGAAAAATGCATAAGAGAAGAGGAAGCGTCCCAGCCTCACTGTACTCAGTGTCTGTCCAGGGCACAGAGACTCTCTCCAGTGTTTTGCACAACTTTGATCCAAGTCAGCTGTGCAAAATACTGAAGATGCACGTTAGCTCAACTCTTTCAAATCATTTATATGTCCAAAATCACTCTCACCTGCCTGTCAGGGACCCTAAAATGCAGGTTTCTCCTGCCACGTCTTTTGTCATCATTTGTTGAATTTTTATTAGACTTTTTATCACATATATACCATAAACCATCTGAGTCACTATTTTCTCACCAAGAAAGAGTGGGTAAGGGGAAAGGGAGGAAAAGAATGGAGTGGTGGCTAAAGAGACTATTAATGCACAAATTCCTATTTATCTCCACTCAAAAGAGGAATAAGTGAAGCTGTCATTGAGAGGTGGATTCAGTACAATCCCAAGTGATACATCTGCTTGAGCTCAAGAATGAACTAAAGGAGGAATGAAATCACATTTGGGAATTAGGGGAAAGGAGAGCAAGGACGCAGCTCCCTTCCCATGGGAACTAAGGGGCGAGGGAAACTGCACCCAGAACGTTCAAAGTCGGCTGCACATCTCTCTTGCAGCTGCAGCAGAAAAACATTGGGAGGCCCTGGAAATAAGAGCAGCTGGTCACAAAATACGAATTTCTAATTGTGTGTTTTTCCACTTACATGTGTATATTGGGATTTTGAAAAAACATGTTCCAATAGAGATTTCAGGACAAGTAGGACATAGCATTACAAACACACAAACAATATGTTCTGGGAAATGGTCCATTGTTCTAAAGCCATGTACCCCAAATTCTTCACCAAAGCCCAAGTGAGCACCTGCAAGAAGGGAAAAGGAGTAACAAGGTGGGGAAGAGGACATGGGGTGTGATTTCAGGAATAATGTGAATTGACACCTTCAATATAAGAGGTATTTCCACTGTCCTTCATTCACAATGTCTATTCCTTCATGATGCCCAAACTGCATGTATTCATTTTATTAAAAGTCTTGCATATGGTAAACTGTAGATTCAGGATGTTGCCAGACAACTGTTAGTGACTTTGTTTGAAACTTATCAAAGATAAGACAAGAAAAGATAAAAAGAAATATGAATATGTCTAGGGCAAACAAATTTGCATTAAATGAGATTTATACAACTGATTCATAAAAGCATAATGAAACTATCCTAGAAAAGTCTGCTGACTTTTTTTTCTCTTCTTGGAGTTCAAATATATTGAAGAAACTTAAAAATTAAACACTGTTTTTTAAATTCAGTTGTAATTCAGGATATAAGCAGCTAGCATTAATGTTCCTATTTAGAGATGAGGAAATTGGTAGTCATTTAGTATAACTAGATTTTCAGATTTGCATTCTTCTAAATTATGCACACAGTGGCTGCTTTATGTTGCCTTTTGCTAGTTACTATTATTTCACACAACTTGCCCGTAGTCCAGCACAGAGTTTAATAGTAGGCTACAGAGTCAGGCTGATGAGCTCAAATTTGGGGTCTGTCACTTAAAATGAGTGTAACTTTTGGCAAGCTACTTCAACTATGTAAAGCTCAGCTGTCTGTAAAATGTACTTGTCTGTAAAAATGGAGTTAATAACGCATGGGACTTTTGGTAAGATTTGAATAGGGTAATATATGTAAAATGTATGGCAATGTCTGGCTCAAGGTAAACAATAAATGACAGAGTTTTTTTCAGGTTCAAAACACACACACACACACACACACACACACACACACCAAAACCAGCTTTGAAGTCAAGTATCCTCAAAATTATCATAGTTAGCAATGTTGAAGAACCACTTGATACAAACAAGTATTTATGCCATAAAGAAGGAAGTTCATAAATACAGATGGCCTATGTATTTAAAAATCTTTATCCACAAGTGTGGACAGAAGATGAAGAAATAATAATGTTTTAACAAATAGTGCTAGGACAACCAGCTATACACAAGCAAAAGCAGGAAAGTGAAGCCCTCATTTCACATTGTGCACAAAAATTAGCTAAAAGTGCATCAGAGACTTAAATGTAAGCGCTAAAGCTATAAAGCTCTTATTTAAAAAAACAAGAGTAAATCGTCATTGCCTTATATTAGCAATAATTTCTAAGATACAACACCAAAAGCCCTATAGATACAAGAAGAAATAGATTAAGTGTACTATATCAAAACTAAAAACTTTTGTGCTGCAAGTGATAGCATAAATTTTTTTTTTTAACCCACATTATGGGGAAAAAATATTTGCAAATTATATATCCAATAAGGAACTTGTATTCAGACCATACAAAGAACCCTTACAACACAATAAAAAAAAGACAGCTCAAGTTAAAAGTGGGCCAAGAAGTTGAATAGAAATTTCTCCAGTGGACCAATAAGCACATGAAAATATGGTCAAGATCATTAATTATTAAAGAAATACAAATCAAAACCACAATGAGATACCACTTCACATTTACCATGTGAAGAGGTATGAAAAACACAGACAAGAACAAATATTAAAGAAATTGGAACCCTCATACATCACTTCATCATTGGTGGTAATGAAAATGATGCAGCCACTTTTGATAACCATTTGGTAGTTCCACAAATAGTTAAACAGAGTTACCGTATTGCCCAGCAGTTCTACTTCTAGAGAAATGAAAGCATGTTCATACAAAAACTCATACACGAATGTATGTAGCAGTATTACTTATAATAACCACAAAATGGAAAGCACCCAAATGCTCATCAAATGATGGATAAATAAAATGTGGCACAGCCATATAATGGAATATTATTTTAGTGATTAAAAAGGAGTGAAACACTGACACATGCTATGGCATGGATGAACCATGAAAACATTATGCTTAATGAAAGAAGCCAGTCACAACAGGCCACACATTGTATGACTTCACTTATATGAGATGTTCAGAATAGGCAAAAGTATAAAGGCAGAAATTAGAGCAGTGGCTACTGAGGTATGTAGGTGGGAGGGATGAGGGAGACTGGAGACTCGCCGCTAACAGGTATAGGATTTCTCTTCAGGACAAAAATGTTCTAAAATTAAATTGTGGTAATAGTTGTGCAATACTGTGAATATACTTTAAATGGCACATTTTAAATGGCTGAGTTGTACAGTGTGGGAATTACATTTTAATAAAGTTCACCTCAATAAAATTGTTTTTAAAAAACAAATTTTTCAAAATGAAACTTTGCTTTTCCAGAGGTGAAGGCTAGACAAATGCAATAGGGAGAAATAATTTCCTATCATCCAGTAAAGTCTGCCCGGTGGGGGTCTATGAATATCATCTTAAGACCATTTGCTTAACCAAAGTTCAATGGAAAAGCCTCTAACATTTCCATGACCTTCTTTTCTAAACTTCCTAAGTGGCTTAGACAGAGACTGCCTGGGTAACTCCAAATGGAGCCTAAAAATATTATCTCCTGGCTTTATAAACAGCAGGAACGCTAATGAAGTGAGGAAGCAGCAGACCCAGGAATGGAGTATTTCATTCAGGTTGGGAGGCACAAGTGGAGTCTAAGCCCATCTTTGAAGGAGGCAAGAAAGCCAAGGAGGGGCCAAACCAAGGCCAGGGAGGTGAAAATCAACACAGGGTGGAGAAGGAAACATAACAATGATGTAGGATACATAAAGCAGAGCCAGAGTGACCACTATTCTAAACACCAGTAAAACAGCCCCTTTTAAACCAAACTCTGTCCTCATTCTGCTGACCAAGTTTGGACAAATGAGCGTTTCTCAAGGCAAATGCCCTCACCCCCACTTTCACGTGATTTGGAGGCCACAGGAGGAAACATGTTGAGTTGTTCTCTCCCTACCTCTAGTCTCAGCAGAAATGTCCCTCTCATCATTCCCTTGGTGCTCATTCAACTCTGCCCAGTAGGTATATTTATGTCTGTCTCAGCTTCCCAGTCAGGTTGTGCTGATTCTACTTGAGGGTAAGAATGCCCCCCTACTTTGTAGCCCCAATACTTCATGCAGACTAAAGGTTCAAAAATATGTGTTGATTGATAAGGGACAGAGTAAAAGTGTTTTAATGTAACTAAGACTCTGAACCAATCAAAAACCTGGCATTACCTATGATCCAGTTGAGGACCAAGATACCAACTGCCCCTCCACTGGCTAGGATGAGTTTGGACAACCAAGACACAGCTATATATCAAATCCTCTGCTCTGTGGTAGGTATTGGCTAGGCACTGAGAACAGAGAGATAAGTAGTAAAGTCCTTCAGCCTTAGCAGGAGAGGAACCATAACACAAAGAGCCTTCTGAGCCAATCTTTGAATCTGATTCCAAATTATTGGAGAGTTTGTGTTTTGCTTTAATTTTAGTCACTTCCTAACTGATTTTTTAAATCTTGGGTAGTGATCACAATCATCCTGTTAGATGAATTTAATAACCCTAAAATAAGTTAATAACCCTGGTTTGTTTATTTAGATCTTAATTGAGTGCCTGTGATAATTTAGACACTGCTAGGTGCCAGGAACATGACAAGGACAAAGCATCTGCCCTCAAGGTGCATATAGTCTAATAGAAAAGACAAAAGCAGTGATTATAACGCAGTGCAATAATCTCTACAATACCAGTACTCACCAGTATCATGGGAACACATGGGGCCTGAACTAAGGTACTGATGATAATAATACAGAAGATGGGATAAATTCAAAAGCCATTTAGAAGATGAAGTGGACAGGACATAGTGACTGACTGAATATTAGGACATAGTTGAAACCATCCCTATAAACGTTATAAAATTAATCAGGGAAGAGATAATGGGAGTGGGGTACTCTACGGCCATGTTGGGTCATTTAGCCTCTCTTATGAATAGGAGGTATAGGGGGTACTATTTTTATTTCTCCCTCTTAAGAGAGGAGAAATAAAAATAAATCAAGCTTGCAGCAAATTCAGCATTAATCATTAGATCAGCTTGTTCTCTGACCTGCTTCCTCATTGTTGTTTAGTACCTATTGCCCTAGAATCACATAGATGCTGTTACAAGATTATAGTTTCCCTTAACTGCTCTATAGATAACTTTAACATTATGAAACATTAAGTTTTCCCTTCAAGATAGTTTCTCAGGTCCTACATACCAGTGAAACTACTGACATCAACTGGTCTAAAGGCCCCCACCTATGCCAACTGTCTGAGGGACCCCAAGAGAAGGTGACTCACCAAAAACTGCAGTTTTTACATCCTGATGATTTCATACCCCTTACTCCAACCAATGACCCCAATTTTCCAGTCCCTTGCCCTCCATGAACCCTAAAAGCCCTAGCCCAGAACTCTTCAGAGAGATGGATTTCAGGATTTCCTCCCATCTCTTCACTCAGCACCCTGCAATTACTAAACTCTTTCTCTGCTACAAGCCCTCCTGTCTCAGTATAATTTGTTACTGCAAAGTGGGCATACAAAACTTTTGGTCCTGTAACATGGTTGTAATCTCTGTTTTTCTCTCTTTAGAGTCTTTTCCTCTTTATTTCAGTACAGGACTCCTACCCCCACTTCCCATTAGGAAACTGTCCTGTCTTCACACAGTATGGCTTTGGTGGAACTGCTGATCACAGTACCCCCTATACCTCCTATTCAAAAGAGAGGCTAAATGACCCAACATGGCCGTAGAGTACCCCACTCCCATTATCTCATTAACTGCCTTGGGGGGTGGGTATGCAGCCCAAAAATTTTACACATGAGCATTAGGAAGAAGAGGTTCTTTGGTGATGTATATGACCATGGACTTCCCTTCTTCTACCAGAGCAAAGACATGAACTAGAAACAGAGAAGAAGAGGAAGTAAGAAAAGCAGGAAGAAGAAAGGGGGGGAGGAGAAAAGATTAACTTGACAAGATTATTTGATTCCCTAGAGCCCCCCAGGCAGGTTTTTCTACTGGACTTCACATCTGCAAGTCAATAAATCCCCTCTTAAAACTTAAGCTAGCTTGAATCAGGTTTCTGTCGCTTGCAAACAAAATGAGCCTTAACCAATATAGGGGTTAGAGTAGAAAGAAAGAAGTCAACAACTACCCATTTTCTAGCCTGGCAATTGATGGTTGATGGTGTTCCTCATGAAGGCAGGAAAGAGGGTAAAAATTTGGTTACATAGACAAGGAGAAAGCAGTGAGGTCAGTTGAAACTCTGAGGTATGATCCAGGTGAATACTAGTCACAAAAAAATACTTATGAAAGACACCAGTGTGTAAGCCCTCAAGTGATCAGACCAAACTGCCTTTTCCCTCTACTATTTTTTAATTTACAAATTTTCATTAAAGAGGCATACTATTTTCAATAATGAAATTTTAAAAAATAATCTCACATGGTATAGCAGATAGATAAGCACTAGTTCACAGCCAGGAAGAGGGAAAAGATTATGTGTTTGAAAGTAGCCAGAACTTCACGACCCGCCTGGGCAGGCGAGACCTCATCTCTACAATAAATAAAAAAATTAGCCAGTCGTGGTAGCGTGCACCTGTAGTTCCAGCTACTTGGAAGGCTGAGGTGGAAGGATCGCTGGAGCCCAGCAGGTCGAGGCTGCGGTGGCCAGGAGCGGCCACTGCACTCCAGTCGGGGCGACAGAGTGAGACTCCAACTCAAAAAAAGAAAGTAGCCAGAACAACATAGATTTCCTCTCACCTTCCAACCTTCCAATAAAACTTTCACTTCTGTTAAAGGGAGGGGAAAATGATTACTCTCCACCTGCGGTTCTGCCAGACTTTGAGAAACTTGGAAAATGAGTAGAGTAAGTGACCAGTAACAGTGAGAAAGGTGCAGAATTACATGTCAAGTTTTTTCTCCTAAGCCCAGAAATCATATTGGTTGGGTTTTTATATCAGCATACCCAGTCTGTATTCCCTTTTTGCCTCTCTCACTGAAGCAGAATTAAAATATTACTCTCCAACTCAATGGCTCTCTTTTCGTATCTGACCTGCTCTCTCCCATTTGATAGTTTCCTAAAACATTTCCTCCAAGGTTGTGAAATTTTTGTCTTATGTGATAGAGTATTTAAAAATTACTCAAACTCCTTCTGAAATATACTGAAAGGTATTTGAGAGAAGAGGTAATTTACAACCTCTAATAATGGATTTCAGGGTCAAATTTCCCCTAAGTAATCTACATTCTTCTTTTCCTATTTAATCCCATCTTGTTCTTAGTCTTCAGTGGATCTAAACAACAGCTGGCTAGTCTCTGATGATACTTTAAGAGTTAGTCTACATTAGTATTTAATCTTAATTGATTTTGTATTTAGTTCCAACTCACTGCTCACCTAAAGCTCAATTTCTACAAAAGGCAATGAAAAATTTGAAGAGGAAAAGTAAGTCAAGCAAGGGGAGATGTCTGGATACTTGGAATAGCACTTAATGGCAGAGTACTATTAAGGCTGAGCATGTCTAAATGGTGGAAGCTGCCTCAAATGTTATAAGAAAGTCAGTTCCTTGTATATTTTACAATTTAAAGTTTTTAAAAACTCTTTGAGATAAAAATAGGCAAGAACAAAATAAGTGTTCCTTCAATTCCATTAAAAACCTATGAAATCAGAATGGAATCTTGAAAGGGCAGATGGAAAAGTGATTAATTGTTTACTAAGAAAAAATATGGAATGTTTCTCCTCCATAGCTCAGTCATTAGGGCTGAGATGCAGGCCAGCCCTAGGAAAATATGGATAAATGTGCTGAGGCGAGAAGCCTAACCCCCTCACCCCTCACCCTGCTCAGAGACATTTCAATTCTATTATTTTTCAAGGCTCTCCCTTTCCCCATCTCCAGAGCAGCAGCCCTGCATCACATTGAGTTTAAAATAAAGAAATGCTTTTCCTAAAGAATTCACACACAAATAATCTCATTACCCCAGTGCTTAGGTTTATACAGCAGACGTCTTCTGCCAGAAAAAAAAAAAATGCACTCTACGCTCACTCACATGGAACAGCTGCGAGGAGAGAAATGGTATTTAATTCATTGTGAAATATTCAACAATGGCTACACTGCACTTTTAAAAGCCTTTTGATAGTAAAACCCACAGGGAACAGCCCATCCTGTGTGCTGAAAAGCAGCTTCCCCACAATTAGTCTCTCTATTCAGAGGTCTGAGAAGTCTGTGTAAACTTCAGCACGTGCTATGTACACTGTGGATAGCTTCAAGGGTATAACCTTTCAGAAACTTCTTAGGGTTTAGTCTTGCTCAGCGACTTTGCTCACAGAGCTGGCTGGCTAGAGGTGGGGGGAGTACAGAGGCAAAGAGAGTCTGATGCTTGGATGAAGGGTAAGAAAACTCCCCAGACCCTAACCATTCTCTGGAGAAGCCTTGCAAATTACCAGGCTTCCTCATGCCTTAAGTAACCAGCATGGAACCCAAAGAAGCTAGCGAGGAGATACAAAAGAAATCAGGCAGCAGTTTTCTTTATTCCACCTCTGTGAGATGTTCATGGATCTCTGGTTTGTGGGAAACCTAGGAACGCTTATATCCTCTTATCTTGAAGCCTGGACAAAAATCACTAAGGGCAAGGCAGTAATGAAAATGTAATAAAATGTTTGAGCAGGCAAAGTTTGTGTTTGGAGTAAGATTTAAGTTTAATTACCAACCTGCCTCCCAAAATTACAGTTATGCTTCTTTGGGGAGGTAACTTGACCTCTCTGAGTCTCATTCATCTCATCTGTAAAATGGAAATAATATCATCCTCATAGGAACCGTGTAAGAGAAGACCACACACTGTGATCCTCAGCATACAGAAGATATTGAATGAACAGTAACCTCTCTACTTCTCAAGCAGCTCTAGAAGGACGGGCCTTCTCTTGGATGTTCCAGAATAAGATTATTTAAAATTAGAGAAGAAAGAGTTATGAACTTTTAAATTTATATTCCTAATTTGTAAAATTAGTCAGCAGAGAAGCAACAATACAAAAAGAGATATGCACAGATATCTGGAAATTCAGAGGGATCTTGAAACCATGTTTTTCAAAAATAATACAACAAAAGATTAATATTTGAAAAAAAACTTTGCATCATGATAGGTTGGCTTTATTATTCAGGAACTTTAAATACAGAGTTTTCACAGCACAAAACTCTGATGAAATGCCTAAATATTTCAGGTACAGTTGAAATGAATGCAACAACTTTCCTATTATTTCCAGCCTTTACTCAACTTTCCATAACATTCCACAGGCATTTCTGTTTCCAAAAGTGGCCAGCCACTTTCATTATAAAACCCCATATTCCGCCTATGAGTGTTCACTAGGATGCAAGCCCTAAGCCCTGCTCAGCTAAGAATGTCCATCTGATATATTGACCAAAGATGGAAATGCTAAGATGTCACTGGGCAGTTCAAAGTAGCTGACTCAGGTTGGGGTAATCTCTCTTTCTAGACTGGAGAAGTCTGAAAATGGTCTATACTTGTATAAGTACATTTGTAGCAGTAGAACAATGAATGGTATTAAGAGAAACCAAAGATCAGAAATGAGGGCTAAGACTCCAAAGGACAACCTTGGGTTGGGGGCACTCAGGTGGGAGAATCTGCAGCATCCAGTGGTTTATCCATAGTTGTTTCTATTTACAGTTGTCCCCAGGTATCCATGGGAGATTGGTTCGAGGACTGCCGCCCCTTCATTCACCATAAATACCAAAATCCAAAGATGTTCAAGTTCTTTACATAAAATGGTGTAGTGTTTGCATACAACCTATACACATCCTCCCATGTATTTTAAATCGTCTCTAGATTACTTATAAAATCTAATATAATGGAAATGCTATGTACATATATTGTTTAGGGAATGACAAGAAAAAAGTCTGTACATGTTCAGCAATCATTCTTTTTTTTTTTTTTTTTTCTCCCTCAAATATTTCACTCTGCAGTTGGTTAAATTCACAGATGCAGAACCCCGGATATACGACAGGCTGACTGTACCTTGTTTGGTGGGGAAGGTGTTCGCTCTGAATTTCTGTTCCTTTCAGAGGAACTATCTCGACCACACCTTTTTTTCCCCCTGCATGAGAGAACAATGCTGGTGAAAATCTAATTTTCACTACAAAGTCCATGAGAAGCAGATCACAATGTGGCTTTTCTGTGATGCTCCAACGTGAACTAAAGCACCCCATTCCTTTAGGAAGCTCATTTTATGGAGGCCCCAGGCCACAGCCTCCATAGGTGTTCACAGAGACCACCCTGAGAAGCATAAAATAAAAGGATATGTTGAAAAAGAAAAAAGAGAACTATGCTTAAACTTTAGATAAGGTTGCAGTGCTTCTGTCTCTGAGACAACAGAATAGAAAACAACCTCCAGACTTTAATACATTCTGTGGAGAATGACCAGAGCAGTGAGAAGTGATTTATAGGAAGCGTATACCAGTGAGTTCATCCCAGTTCAACAACATGTACAATATCTAAGTACAACGTGCCAGGAGGCATAACTACCTTTTCCCCTGGACAGTAGTTTTTAACCTCTTCTGGAGTCAGACCACTTTGAGAATCAAAGGAAAGCTACAGACCCTTAGGAAAATTCTCACCCACACTTCCAGCAGCATCACACATTTCTGAAACTCGCTTGGGCAAGAACCCCTGCGCCATGAGAATCAGCAGGCCCAAGACTTGGCAGAGAGCATTCAGGGTGGATAAAAATGCTAGAGGTAAGTGAGGGCAGCAAAGGCAGCTAGAACTCTGGTGCTGTAGATATTTAAACCACTGGTATTTCTGCTCCCAAACACCACTTCAGCAAGTCTGAGGAGGTATGGAAAAGACTTCTAAAACAACTTTGAAAACTGGTAAATTTTGTTTTTTGGTTTTTAATCTCACTGCAAGAATGAACAAAGATTCCAAAATTCTTAAATAGCAAGAAAGTTCAAAAGAGCCAGTTCTTCAGAGGTCTTGAGTGACTCTAACTGGCATGTTCAGGAATGAAGTGGGAGGCATACCCCTACTAAAAAAAATAGTGAAGTGGGGGAGGGAAGGTTCATCTGATGAGATCATGATTGGGGGCAGGGTCTGAACTGAAAGCTAAGGGTCCACTCACACTGGCAGCCTCCATGACAGCCAAAGGTTGTCCCATGAATCAGTGGAAAGGTAATTTTTTTCAGAGTGCAATTAGGTCTCATGTTTGGCTGATGACCTCTGTCCCCTCAGATATTTATGCTCTTCAGACAGGCAGGGAGGGGACAAATTAGTAAAGTTGGAAGCTAGAGGCATATGGAGGAAAGGAAGAAAAGAAAGCAGGGATGGATGGATGGACGGGAGGGAAGGGGAAGGAGGAGGGAGAGGGAAGAGGGGAGGGGAAGGGGGAGGGGAGGGAGAGAAGTCCAGGAAGGAAGGAAGGGAGAGAAAAGGAGGAAAGGGGGGAGAAAGGGAGAAACCTGATCAATTTACTGTAATCTACGAAATCATAAATTAAGAGCCTTCTCTGTGCCATGTCCACATTCAATACAGTTTTTGTATGCCTCACAGTAATGATGCTAATAATAATAATAATGCTGTGAGGTCGGCACTATTATATTACAAATGAGGAAACTGAGGCTCATAAAGGTTCTGGGATGTGTCCATGGTTGCAGAGCTGTAGGTGGCAGAACTAAATAAACCTGGGTCCAAATTAGCCTCACTCAACTCTCTTGATCATTTCTTTAACGGTAACAACACACTCCCTTACCTATCTCTCTATCTCCCCGACCTATCTAGAACTCCATGTAACCTCTTGCAAAACTAAATCTATGCCCAAAATCTCTTGTGTTCCAACCGTCTATTTCTCAAGTCCAGCTTGGGGCAGAGGCGCTACTACAGGCCGAAAGGAGAGCACTGAGGCCCAGGCAGTCCACGCCTCTCCCCTCTCCGCTCTCCCCTCCGGGGGCGTGAGGCTCTGGAGTGGAAGCTCGTCCTGCGACGCCCACCTCCTGGCCAGCGTTGCCTGCGCCAGCGTCGCTGGCACCGCCGGGGTTAACCCGCCAGCCCCGCGGAGCAATGATTTCTGTTTTATTTCAGCAGGGGAAGTGTGTGCTGCCTGATTAGCCTGATGGTTTCCTCTTTTCCCATAACCTCCAGACCCCCATGGCCCAAGTGTTTACTCTCTGAAATAAAAAATCTGCTGGTGTTTTTCTTTTTGTGTGCTCGTGTATTTTGGGAGGATTGCAGAGGAGGAAGGCGGGGCAGGGGTTAGGGACGTGGGGGGGTAAGCTGGGGGAGGGGAGGGCCGCCTCCTCCAGCTGCAGGCTCAGGGCTGAGACCCCTGGCTGCAGTGCAAGAAAGCAACTTATTAACGAGGGAGCCGGGTCTCCTGCTTCGGCAGCTATAAACACAGGGAACATCTGGAGCGAGAGTAAGAGTCTCCCGGCGGCCAGACACGGAGCACAACAGGCTGTCCCCGCGGCGCAGCCGGCCCCCACCCTCTCCACTCACACACCCCCCTCTCCCCTCTGCCGGGCTCCGGCTCCCACATCATTCACCCACCCAAAGATTTCCATTCACAGAGCGGAGCCGCGCTCGCCGCCTGCCCCGCCGGGGCCGAGCGGGGCCTGACGCCAGCCCGCGGCGTCCAGCGTCCCCGGCCCCCGCGCTTGGAGCTCCCGAAGAGGGGTCAAGCTGCTCGAATCAAATAAGAACTCGGTGCCCTAGGGACCTTTTCCCAACTCGGACTAAATATTTGTGGTTTGAAAAAGTTGAGAGAACTTTTTTCTCCCCAGCCCCCTGGGAGTTCCAGTGCAATGCTGTTACTTCCTAGGATTTTTGAGCAGCAGCAAATTAGAGGACAGGCTCGCATTCTCATTTTAACGCCACCAACCCTGCCTGCCGGCTTCAGTTTCTCTGTCTTCCCAAGGACTGCGAGCGGTGATTTACATTTCTAAAGGTCTTTACCATCCTCACTTCCCTGGGGGTCTGTGGGACCGCTGAGAGCTTGGGGGTGTCTGGTCCCTAACCTGAGTATTCTGCTCTTTCCAGTCCTCATCAGGCTTGCCACTCCTTTCACTGGTAAAATGAGGCACGATGGAGGGCAAAGTGGGCAAATGTCAAAGAATTAGACTTGGGCAATGTGAGAGTGGGCTAGACTCAGATAAGAGTGGGCTCACCCAATTTCACACTCAAACCATGCTGACAAAGAGAAAGGTAGCATTTGTAGGTCACTCATTACAGGCCAAGGTTTTTTAAGTATACGACCCCCATTTAAGGGGCACAGGAACTCTTAGAAATGTGTATATTCCATCTGTTAAAGGTGAGAGTACAGAAGCTCAGAGGACTTCACCAAAGCCATGGGGGTACTAGGCAGTGCTGGCCCGTAGTGTTTGGACTTTATTTACTGAAAGTTTGATTTCTAATCCCAAGGCATGTTCTTGCTCTTTCTCCCATACCAGACTAAACCCTCTGCTTGGACTCAACACCTATCAGGTTATACTCAAAAACTTAAACCAACAGTTCTTGTTATCTGACTATTAAATGGCACAGGCTCAAAAGCACCAAGGGAGTCAGAAGTGAGAAACAGCAATGTAGTGCAGGTAAACGGGAGCAACTTCAGTCCACAGTTGATCAGAGTAGCACCTTCCACTTAAGGAGAACAGGGACAGGCATTCGTAGAACTCACATAATTGCAGCCGGGCACTGTGGCTCAAGCCTGTAATCCCAGCATGTTGAGAGGCTGAGGTGAGAGAATTGCCTAAGCTCAGGGGTTCAAGACCAGCCTGGGCAACTTGGTGAAACCTCGTCTCTACAATAAATCAAAAAATTAGCCTGGCATGGTAGCGTGCACCTGTAGTTCTGGCTACTTGGAAGGCTAAGGAGGAAGGGTCCCCGGAGCCCAGCAGGTCGACGCTGGGGTGGCCATGAGCGTGCCACTGCACTCCAGCCTGAGTGATGGAGTGAGACTCCAACTCAAAAAAAAAAAAAAAATCGCATAATCAGATGAAGAAAAGGATACAGCAAGTGTGCAGAATAATTTTTTTTTTTTTTGTACGAGGATTCTCTCCCTAATGTACTACATGGGCTAGGTCAACCCTGCTTTCCTTCCTCAAGCGTTTCCTCCTGACAACCTCAGGTCCTCTCAGAGATGGGGACGTGACAAGACTGTTCCTGCATCAAGCTTCTCTTAGTGCTGTCCCCCAGAGTACAGGGACGCTAGGCCCCAGCCCCGGCCTTCTGTGAAAGGCCAGAATCAAGACAAAGTTACCTCTGGCTCCTTCCCAAACACCAAAAGTATAAGTCAGAATCTGAGAAGATCCATGTTTTCCTATCTCCCTTAGTGTTTGGACTTTATTTCCTAAAAGATGTTTAATTCCCTAGTCTTGTGCTAGAGAATAGCTGCACATAAGTGTCTTTTGAAAATTTAAGACAGTTCCACATTGAGCTAGAATATTGAGAAAATAAAATAAAACCGTGCCTCTTTCTTCTCTCACTTCCTGCTCCCCTGGTCACTTTCGAGCCTGTTCTATTTCATATTCAGATTACAAGAACTGTTGGTATAAGTTTTTAAGTATAACCTGAGAGGTGTTGAGTCCAAGCAGAAGGTTTAGCCTGGTATGCGGGAAACAGCAAGAACATGCCTTGGGGCTAGTGAATAAAACACGACTGATACTGGCATCCCCGGTAGTGTTCTTAATCCGCTTCACCTGGACTACCTGTACTTCTTCTCTGAGAGGAATAGCCAAACCTCCTCTCAGGGATACTATTGGTCCAATATTGTAATAATCTAATACGACAACATACCTAAAACACACAGTCACAGGATCAGAACTGTTTTGAAGAACAAAGAACCTGAAACAGGTCCTCTAGAAAAGAAAAACACATCCCGAAAGAGCAAAGAACAGATACACGCAGCAGATAGAGTTTAAATCACCATTTTGTAAAACCACAGGGCCATCCAAGATGGTCAGCTGAAAGCACAAACCTGCTATGAGAATAAACATTTCAGAGCAAGGTGAATCTCCATTTTAAAAGTCTCTCTGGCATTCCCTTCATGTTCTCAACACTTAAAAGCCAAATTGGAGGCATCTGTTTTTCCTGCTGAAACTTCCCACCTGGTCGTAGATAGGCCTTTCCAAACATTGGCCCAGGTTTGATCTCTCCCAGCCGCTGGGCCGTTTGAGAAAGCCCCAGGAGAGACTATGAACCCCGACGTTCAACACACCTCCCACTTGAACTTCTAAAGTTTATTTGGGAAAGGCGTTTTTAGTTCCACCCTTTTGTTAGTAAATTTGTTGTTGCAGTTTAAAACAGTGAGATCCAAAATCACACATTTACGTTGCCAAACTTTATGCTAATATTTTATATGGAAATCATTTGCTCTATTATGTAAATATACACTCATGTACACACTTGGATAAAAGTTGCTTTAGAAAAGGACTGAGTCTTCCCCTTTCTCTATGTATCTTCTCAGTATTCAATATGTGGAGTGTACAACCAATCAATGGGTCCCTTTCTGACATTTGTGGACACCCGATATGCACCATGGGACAATGAGTCATAACAGCAAATATTCATATCGTGCTTGCTAGGTGATAGCATTGTTTTATGCTTTGCATATATTAACTTAGTGGTCCTCAATGTGTGATCTCTGGATCAGCAGGATCAGCAGCACCTGAAAACTTGTTAGAAATGCAAATTATTGAGTCCTAACCTAGACCCACTGAATCAGAAACTCTGAAGGTAGAACCCCACAACCTGTACTTTAACAAGCCCTGCGGTGATTCTGATACACCCTGGGAGTTTCTGGTTCAATAGGTCTGGGGTAAGGCTCAAGAGTTTGCATTTCTAAGCATGTCTGAGATGATATTGATGATGCTGAACTGAGGACAATGCTTGGAGAACCATCAGTATAGATGAGGAAACTGAGGCACAGGTATTAAGCAGTTTAAGCACACAGAATTAGAAAGAGCTGATGCAAATCCAGGGAACCCAGCTGAAGAGTCTGGGTTCTTTACTATTACACTGTGTAGATGTCCTTATGAAAAATGGGAAGTGGTGGGTAGGCTGTGAATGTAATTAAGTGAGGGCTTTACTATGTTTAGTGACCAAAGACACACCAAACTGCATTATACAAGAAGAGTATCAGCTTGCTTCTCAAATTAAGAACATAGAAATGAGACCACAGATTCATTCTCATGAGGGTAAGTTGGGTTTACTATGCTCTTTAGCCACAGACTGCAGCTCTAAGCAAATATTTCACAAAAGTGTGCTTTGGTCACAACATCACATCCATAAGTTTGACTGTTCAAGCCACATCCATCCCTAAAATGAAAAATAATTTGACACTCTATCACTTTGGAAGAGTGCCATGTAAGCATCTTATGTTCTGATAATATTATGGTCATTTATGACCATAACTGTGAGGTTGAAATAAAATATGTACACCTGTCACTAATGGATGGATAGTGGCCTTGTGTCCTGGATGCTCAACTGGATCCCTGATGTCAGTTTTCTAGTTCCCAGTGGAAAACAGGCAATTCATGACTCCAGCTAGTTCAGGGCACCACTCGAATCTCACTGCTTCTCTCTGAAAATGGTTTGTCATTATGCTGTCACTTCTCAGCAGGACTGTGAATAGGAACTAGTCGTGATAGTTAATGACGGTAAAACAATCTTAGAGACAGGGAACAAGAGACCGACATTTTAAAAAAATGATTCTTGTTATGATGGTTGAGGGAAAGAGCTGAAGTTGAGGGACAGAAGAGAGGAAGGGAACTGAGAGGAGGCAGGGTCAGTGGGCTCCACTCCAGTCAGACTATAAACAGTAACAGACATTTCAGCCGTGTCTTGTGTAAGAGGCTCCATTGATTCACAAGGTTCCCTAACAGAAGGATGACGAGAAGCTGAGACAGAAAGGGCCCATTCATTCATGCAGAACATCAGCTCTCAGCCCCCATTGGCTCTCGCTAATGGCTCCAGGCTGATAGGGAGGAGGAGGAAGAGGCGGACGGGAGGAGGAGGTAGAAATGAAAGAAAATGATGACTACAAGATTGTCATGAAGAAATGTACAGCTGCACAGGCAATTGCATGCAAATGTGGCTTCCCTTTTTAGCTGTATAGTTAATGTCCTCAGATTCATCTATTTTTCTCTTTCATGTCATCTTCCCCTCCTCTTCTTGCCTTGTCTTTTTCTGGGCTCCCCACTTCTTTTCCCCTTGCCATTCATCTTTCCTCTTCTCTTCCCATTATTCTCTACCTCTCTACTAACATCCACCTTCATTTCCTGTCCATTTCCACAATTCTCTCCCCCTCTGTACCCCCTGTATCATCTATTTTGTCCATCCAGTTCCTGGCTGACCTTGGTGACTGAGAGTTCTCTCCCACTCACCTGATAAGGCTTTCCCTCATTCATATTTTCTCCCGGGTTGATCCTCTCTTCCCCCTTCCCTCTCACCCTTCCTCCACTTGCCTTTTCCTCCTCCTCAGCCTCTGCTCCTGCATGAATAGAAACAACATTCAGATGGAGGCGGCCATGAGGGGCCTAATCATTCCTTGATGGCCCCTCCCGTCAGTATTCCACATACTGACAGATGCGTAGTCCTTGGAAAAGAAGTTCATTCATCCCTTCTGAGAGCACAAACGTGAGGGGGAAGCAGGGGTGGGCAGTAGCCATGAGACGGAGGACGGGAAGGAAACTAAAGTTATAAATAGGATAAAAGAAGATGAAAAAAATGTAAAGTATTTTTTTCTCTCTTTCTTTATATTCAACACATCTCCAAGGAAATATGCCACAGCTGGAGAAATCATTGGTTGGTCTATGTCTTCATCTCTCTTCCCTATAACCCCATGATCCCCTTCCAAATGACACCCATCATTGAGGAGAGCTGGACAACAGCCCAGAAATAATCCCAGCAACTTCTTCATCTGGGATGTTCAAAAAGCAAACAAGGGGCTGGAAAGGCTCAGGATTCTTGCCAGACATTTCCATCAGAGGGAGTCTAGAACAGTAGGCGCTACAACCATTACATTTGTGAAGAGATCGCCACCAACTGGTAGGGACCACACCCCCATGGAAGCTGTGTACCACCTCTGAGCTGCAGTTACTGCTGACCCAGGTTATTCTAGGAATGATTATTATATGCTTTGATCTTCTCATCCTACCCAAAAGCCACAAGGATAACCCAAGCTTCCTTCCTGCAACAATAAAATAGGCTGTGGGAATAAGACTATGTTATACTGCTGTAAGTTCTTGCATTTTAAAGCAGCTTCATTCTCAGGGGTTCTTCATGTGCTTCACAGACACTGTCTCATTGGCCCTGAAATAAAAACACTTTTACCTTTGACAACCTTGACAAGGAGGAGAATAAAAAACCATCTCTACTTGGGAATTTATGTACTTCTCAATTAAGAAAGAAAAGGACCATGTCTCTTCGCTATGAAGAAGAGGGCTTGTGATCTTGAGGCCATGGGCAAGTGTGCAGATGACCTCAGTCATTAATAAGATGTAACTTGTTGCAAGCAAAGATACCATCTAGAGCTAAAAGTGTTAAGGCAAGGCAGCTTTCATCTCCATTGCACTGGGAGATTTAAGCCTTGTGGCATTAATAGGATTCAATAATTATATGAATATAAACACAAACCATTTTAACTTTTACTAAACAAAATCTATTTTGTTTAGAATTTTAAAGGATCATCTTTTTCATGTCCTCAAATTTTACGTCCTTAAGTCTAACCCTATGAACAGGTGCAAAGTCCTCCCAGCCTCCTTGTGAAATGGATAGATAGCTGAGATATTTGTATTTATGCTTGGAGGAACTGAGATATCAAGCAGAAAGTGACAGCATACATGTTATTAGGCTTGCAGTCCAGGGTGGTACCAAAGAATACCTCAAAGTTCAATGGCTATTGAGTCAAGAGAATATGGGACACAGAATTGATTTTGTTCTGCCCTGGAGAGGAGCCAGGCAAATGGAAAGCAATTCCCCATGCCTGCCCACACATCACAGATACATCTACTGAGTACCATAGCATCTTGCCAGTGTCTTTCTATTTCTGATGAACAATAACACATGGACAACAAAGCAAACATTTATTTCTCCACTATTGTAAAAGTAATGTTGGATAAAAGAGTTGTGTGGGGTAAAAGAGCACAGACCCAAACAGTTGCTTTCAAGTTTGTTTCCAGTGACTGCCGCCCCCACCACCCACCAACATGCCTCACCCAGGTGATTCCTCAGATTACATTTTCCCACATGTAAAAGTAATGACGTTGCTAATGCTAAGAAGTCATCCTGTGAGACACAGATTTTGACTGGCTTTTGATATTCAGATACATTATCATAATATAGTCTCATAGAAAAGTGGACTTGACTGGGCTCAGTGGCTCAGTCTGTAATTCCAGCACTTTGGGAGGCCGAGGTGAGTGGATTGCCTGAGCCCGCAGGTTCGAAACCAGCCCGGGTAACTTGGCAAGACCTTGTCCCTATAATAAATCAAAAATTAGCCGGGAGTGATAGCTCGCACCTGTAGTTCCAGCTACTTGAAAGGATTGCCGCCACCCAGCATATCGACACTGGGGTGGCCATGAGTGTGGCACTTCACTCCAGCCTGGGTGACGGAGTGAGATACCAACTCAAAAAAAACCAAAAAAACAAAAAAAGGAAAGAAAAAAGTGGACTTAATATCTAAACCAATTACTTCAGAATCCCCAAATTCAAATTTAACATTTTGTATTTTAAAAAAAACTAGCAGGTAAGCTAAGATTAATGAAATTTGTGAGGAACAGTGACTCCTGAAAACAGATAGAGGTAAGGACTTTGCTTTTCTCCAGTGCCTGGGAAGTAGATCCATTAATCCAAGGGAGCTCTGTGGAGGAGCTTGACTCCTGTTCACCAGAGGGCAGCACTTTAACCAGCAAGTCAAGGGAGAGAAGGGAGAGAAGGAAGAAGAAAAAGCCAGATGGCCATAGACGGACAGGTAGTGAACAAGGGAAACAGATGATGAATGAAATAAATCATGTTCTGAAGAAGGTTAAATAATTCACACACCTCTGTTTATCCCGTTCAGACTTCTTAACTGCAAAACTTCTAGGCTTTTTGTCAACAGCCAAAATGGGTAAATGTTCGGAAATGCACAGTAGGCAGAACTATTTACAAAATGGAGACCTAAAGCAACCTTTCTTGGGCCCATTCCTAGAGTCTGGTCTTCCTGTCAGGGAATAAAGTAACCCCAAAATTATGGAAAAGGCCTGGGACTTTCCACTAGAGAACAATAGCATCCGTACCCATATAAGCCATGGCAGCTGTTGTTTCAAAGAATGCCACTCTCATCAAATTTCCATTGTCCTTCAACTCTATCCTCACTCCCAGTTTTTGTTTACATTCCTACCTGAGCCACAGTGTTCAAGACCAGTAGGAACTTCCTGAGTGGCCATCTCATCCCAAAACGGGTAGCAAGGTCGTTGCTGGAGATAATTGGACTGGAAGCCACAGGTCATTAGAGGATCTTCATAAGTGTTGCTAGGTCCCTGCCTCTGCGACCAGGAAAAAATAAAAGGAAATATATTAGAAGAAAAGCCTCTATAGTTCTATGGAGCCCTAGTGGAACTGAGACTTCATATTATCCAATCACAGATAAGTAGGAATAATCTGTAGATGATAATGGAACAGAAACAATTATTGACTCCCCACCACCAAAACAAAAAATATGCAGAGAATGAGAAGAGTTTCTGACTTAAACTGTGTACACATTTTTCTACATCTATTTTTTTCAAGCATTTGAGAACTACCTTTTCTAACCTTTAAATAAGGACCCGTGGTTAACAGCAGGGCAGGATGTTGATCATCTTACATTTATATAATCCTGGCACTTTTAAAAATGGTGTCTTACTCTGTAAAAACACCATGAAAGGATATTCTTGCAAGACTTATTCCAGTATCATAGAACTAATAGGAGATAAATACCAAAGGAAAAACAAAAAATGGACCTACATAATAAAATTCACCTCATTTTCTAATCAGTGTGTGAAGGTCTTAAAAACATTGATTGCTAGACAGAAATTGATTGTTTCTGTCAATATTCAGGAACTTGTGTCATTCTTACCAATTTTATGAAATCCATAAAATATAGTATCCTCCCAGTACTCTCTAAGGAAAATAAATGTGTGATATGGAAGCCATATTTTGTAGTGTTTAAACCCCTAGCCTCTGAAGCCAGGTATACACGGATTCAAATCCTGGCTTCACTACTTTACTAATGGGGAACCTGAGCCTCTTCCTTAATCTAAACCTCTGATCACTCAACTGTAAAATGGGAATAATAGAAGCTAGATGCCTGTAATCCCAACTTCTCAGGAGGATAACTTGAGCCCAGTGACTCCAAGACCAACCTGGACAACATAGTAAGACCATGTCTCTACAAAAAAGCGGGGAGTAATAATACCTACCTCATAAGGTCATAAGGTGGAAGAATTGAATAAAATAATGTATGTAAGAAAATTATATATATAAAGCAAAATAAAATAAAAATGCATTTAATAAAATTATGTGTTATATGTAATGCAAGTAATAAATGATATATGTGAAGCCTGGTCCTCAATATAAGGTAGATATTATTATAAAATAGAACACCATTAACATTCCTGAAATTGGACAAATGGGTTAAAAATTAAAACACAAAAGGAAAAGCAGCAGATTCATAAAACAAAGATTTCCTGAGAAGAGGAGTCTCATCTACACTAGCCCATTTTCACCTCTTTCTTTTTTATTCCTACTCTCTTATGGCCTGTACACCTCCACAAAAACCCCAATTAAAAAAAGCAAACTCTGCTAGAATTTGGTGCAATTAAATGTATTGATGTTAAGACACCAATACTCATAGTTCCCAAGATGCTGTCCTCACCTCTAAAGAGTAGCCTGCAACCCCCAATAAGACCCTCTCATTGGAGAAACTCTTATGCCCTCTCTCCCTTTAAGCACACAAGAATTCAACACTATTATGTGAAATACAGTTACTCACTAGCTACTCTCTCTCTCTCCTAGTTTGCAATGGTCCATTCACTTTAGCTCGGTAAAAATAATAAAAGAGAACATATTGGCAGAGAGAAAAATGACAATGGAACCCAAAATGTAAAAGGTTTTATGCATATTTTTAAATCTCATTAATTTAGGCCTTGCTTTCTATAATATATATACAAAATTTATATCATTTATACTAGGGTTGGATGTTAACTTTGGGGTTGTTCATCTTGCAACAGTGTTAAAAGTGCTGAGAATGTAATAATACCTGTGTGACTCAATGGAGGTACCCTGAGCTGTATATCAAAAGCTGGCATCCTCCACCAGCTGCTGCCAGGCCTTGGTGAGCACTATGAGGATATAAATGAAGCAAAGACAGAGTTGCCACTTGTAAGTGTCTGGGGTCAAGAGATTTAGGGAAAGCATCAGCAAGAACATATGACCAAGCTTTGGCCAGAAAATGTTTCCTTAATTGGGGCTTCCAGCCATTTTGTTGACATTTTATTTAACACTGCAAGCTCCTGAAACAACTACACTGAGTCCTTTTCCCAACAATAAACAGGTCTTCAACAATACTTTGAAACTGAATCAATTCAAAACACATTTCCTAGACTTTTAAATCAAGGTGTGTGCTTTCAATATCTATTCCTGTCTTTTCATTTTTTGTTTTAGAGTCTTTCTCAGAATTCAGCGTCAAGTATGAGAGTTGTAGGAATAAGGTCTCAAGGGAGGAAATTCTGATTCTAAATGATACGGAGAATGCTAAGTTCTCATATCTGTCTTCTTTTGAGACAGTTTGCATGGTTAGCTGAAAACAAAAGATCCTCATAAAATGGTAGTAGGCTGTACATAAGTCGGGTCCTTGTAAGCAGCTACCTTGTGACACATACAAGTAGGTAGGAACCTAAGAATTTGAATTCAAATTTTACAGTTTAGGTTTTCTCTGCTAAAGAAAGGCCAGCCACTTGAAGGCAAGGTGTAATATGCAAAAAGAGGCTGAAAAAAAATTACCTGCATGCAATATGCGGAGGACAGCAGGAAGGCAGACAATTGACTAGTGGGTAGGTATAATAAAGTGATGAGGTTCCAGACCTGAGTGATGACAGCACCTGGCCTTTTAGTAACAAGCATGTACAGTGTCAGCTTAAATTTACATGGTTGACTTTTTCATAGAGTCTCTCCTGCCCTCCGACTGGGCTCTTTGTCAACAGGAATAGTGCATGTTTAACTTTATAAATAAAACTCTCTAGTATTTTAAGACATTATCTCCTCTGTGGCTGTCCTTAATGGAGCCAGAGGACCCTATTTTTAAGAATGAGAAGGTGATAATGCACCAAACCACCATAAACATGGATGCTCCTGAGAAGCCTTTCATGGTTTTGTCATCTACACACTTGTCTTTATTAGACATTTCATGAACTGACTTAATTATTTCATAGAGTATGAAAATGATATTTTTACTCAAGAGAACCACATCACCAGTTCCAATTCATTATGAAACTGTCTCATAATGAGGAGAAACAATCAAGTTATTAGCAGGTCAGAAATCTGGGCAGCCCCCCGCCCCACACACACACACCTTATTGCCTAAAAAAGGCACCACCCAGCACAGGTTCCTGACCAGTGATTCTCTTCATCGACACCTTCCTTTCCTGGCTGCAACTGGAAGTGAATTGATGAGACACAAGCAGCACTCCCAATGTCTGTCACAGTTTTAAGGGCCATCCAATGAGTTTTCACGCATTCATCCCACCGGTGATTGTTGAAAGGAACCAACATACATCACACACCTACTTTGTGCCCGCTGGCATAGTAAGCATCATACAGAAGCTCACCACAATCTTGGAAGATTAGTATTTTCTTTTTTTGTCTTTATTAATTCAGGGTTAGGTATATAAATGTTCATTATGCAGGTACCCTTGTTGATGAGGCTCGTCCCCTGCCCTGGCAGTTTCCCACTACTGCCAATCCCACCCCCTACTCCCCTGGCAGTTTCCCACTATGGTCAATCCCTTTCTTATAGTTTTATGATAATTGTTCAAGGTCCATTTATGAAGATTTGTATTTTCATCTCTATCTTACAGAAGAGTAAACTGAGGTTTTAAGAGGGCAAGTAAGTTTCCAAAGACCATACAGCTAATAAAATAATAGAGACAAAATTTGAACCCAGTTCTATTTTACTTCAGACTTTTTCTGCTTCATAGTGGTTTACTGTTCCATAATAGGTGCTTGATGAATTATAGCAATATGCATTCATGAAGCTGATATATCCGGTGCACCCCGTCTATGCCAAGTATGTTAGATGCTAAAAATACAATATGAGCAAGAAATAAACCATGCCCTTAGGAACATACAGACAAGTAAACAGGAAATTACGGCAAGGAGCTGTGACAGGATTAATTACCAATGTGTGAGATGAGGAGACTAGCAGCAAGGAAGGCTTCCTGGATGAAGCAGCCTAAGCTAATAACTGTAAGGTTGAGTAAGATTTGGCCTAAAACAGTGAGCAAAGGGCCAAGAGAGCTAAAGAATAGAAAGATAATACACCCAAAGATTAAAAAAAGAACATATACAGTCGTGAAGGGAGGAATAAGGAAGATTCAGGTAGGTGCTATAGCGAGCCAAAGACCATGGCTTGGTGATGCCAAGCGTGAGATCAAGGCATGCTCATGGGCAATGAGGATGGTTGGAGTGTAGAGTAAGTGGTGAGCATTCAAGCTGGAGGATGGGGTAAGACCACAGAGTAAAAAGCCACGAATGCCAGGCAGGAATCTGGCCCCAAGAGAAAGCCACTGGAGGTTGTGTTAAAGGTACGTAACATGTTGAATCAATATGTTCTAGAAAAGCTCACTAAATAGTGCTAGGTGGGATGGACAGGGCAAGGGCAGAAGGTAAGGAGGCTCATGTAAGTCAGTAGCAGCACCTTGCCAAGGCATATTAGGGCCTAAGGCAAAGGGAAAAATTAGTAATACTCATTCTGACTTCATTTAAAATTTTGATATTTTTTCCCCGTAAAACGTTTGCATTAGTTCTGATTTTTAAAAAGCATAACATTAAGGTATTACTTTGCTTGATTACAGTTTGGAGCACCCCATGTGAGTGCCTCACTCACCTCACCAGAGTCCAGTTATGAAGAAAGAGCTGGATTAGAGTCATGAGTAGAGTCATGAAGAGGAACCCAGAAACATAAGAATCAACATGATTTTATGACTGGCTGGATGTAGGAGAGGAAGGGAAGGAGGGAAGTCTAGAATGTCAACACTTAGGCTGCTTGCTGTCATAATCATGAAAATCGTGAGTCTAAGTGACGTAAGTAAGGAGAGTAGAAGGCAGTGTCACTTTTAGGTGCATTTAGATGGAATGACAGCAGAGAAACTAGGTGAACCATCCATCATAAGGTGGATGCGTGGTAGGGGAAGTCAGAAAAGAGTAAGTTAGATCTAGCAGCAAAAGGGATCTAGTTGGAGTCAGGCAGGAATCTGGCATTTCAAATGAAAAGGAAGAAGACTAAAAATGTATCTGTAAAGTTGGCAATAATTAAGAGAAGAATGAGGGAGAAAAACACAAAAATTACTAGTTGAAAACAGGAAGAAAAAGAAAAAAATGCCCAGGGTCAGGGAAACCAAGAGCAGAGCAGTAAGCAGCAAGGGTGGTGAACAAGTGGCCGCTAAGAGAAGGATAGTAGCCAGGCAGCCATGGATTGATGGGGTAGCTCAGGAAAATACACATTTCTGCTCGGCTCCATCACATACGTGGTGATAAGCAGCCAAGGAAACAGCACGGCTCTCCTTGTCCTCTCAGAGAGAGGCTACCTGCAGACATGAGCTCACAGTCTAAATGTTCCACCTATCTGATCTTGGAAACAAATGAAATGGAGTCCTGGAGGGCTGGAAACTACTAGGACAACAAACATACACCTGACTCTGCTCCATTCTGAGATGAGCCAGCCCAAGCAGCTACCACTCAGCCGACCACATCCACCATATTTGCAGGGAAGGACTCATCAGTTTGTGACTTCTCTCTAGGAGCACTTCCCAAGGCTTCAGAGTCAGGGACTTGGGCCTTCCCAGCCCACCTATCCTTCTCCATCACGCTTGGTCCCTAGGACTTCCTCTTCACCTGCCTCCTTCAGCCCAGCCAAATCTCAAAGTCATTCCTTTTGCTCATAGTCTTCCTTCTTTCCTCCCCCCTACAAGCTCCCACAAAACTGGAAAAGAAGGAATAGGAGAATGCTTTGATGACAGCAAATCACTAGCATATGTAGTCTGTGTGTATGTGTGGGTGTGTGGGATCTATTCCTCCAGTTAATTTCTGTCTTTAGCTGAGCAGTCTTCAATGTCCAGGTGTTGGCTAGTAGCTCCCTTGTTACTAGCCTTCTGTGTGTGTGGTGCAGTGCATAAACTCTGTGCGAGCAAATCTATCTTTTCTTTGGTTGACTTCAAGAATCCTAGGGTTTAGCCTTATTCCAGGGCCATGAACATATAAGATATAATAAATATTTCTAAATGCTGCTGCTTTTCAAAAATAAGCGAAGCCAAGTCAACACCGGGGGAAGTTGGTACAGTGATATGCCATCCACAGGGATAACTTCGTATTGTTTTCTAGGAATATCATACATGTGCATGCACTCCAGCAGAAAGATAGAAGACAAAAAATCTGGAAGCCTGGGTTCAAGTTCTGCTCTACCCCTAAGGAGCTGGGTAACGTCTGACCTGTCCCTTCACTTTTCTAAGCTTTTGCTTCCTGAAGAGGTCAGCCTCCCTGGTCTCCAAGTTCCTTGCCAGCACTGTCTTGTTTTTGCTGATCCATCTGCATTCTTTCTCCTGACCTTGTGACTGACAACCTTCATCTAATAAACAGCCATACCAAACTGGAGAAGCCCGCAGAGCCAAAAGCTGTCCGTCATTATGTGAATTCATAACATACAGTGTCCCATTAAAATATATTAACATGGCCAGGTTCGGTGGCTCAACCTGTAATCTCAGCATTTTGGGAGGCTAAGACAAGTACATTGCCTGAGCTTGCGGGTTCAAGACCAGCCTGGGCAACTTGGTGAGACCTCATCTCTACAATAAAAATAAAAGTAAATTAGCCAGGCATGGTAGCACACGCCTGTAGTAGTTGTGAGCATGCCACTGCATTCCAGCCTGGGTGACAGAGTGACACTCCAACTCAAAAATATATATAAATATACTGTTTATCTTTGCCCATCCCTAAATCCATGCTCCAACACTGTTTTGCCACCACATTCCCCATGTTTCAGCAGAGCAAAGTAAAGCTCAGGAAGAGCCATACTACTGAGCAGTGACAGGGGCTCTCACATGGCAGAGCTCAATGCAAGCGTGTGTAACACGTAGATCATTTCTCAGTTTAAACACTTTCACTTTGTCACATGCAGTCACCCTTAGAAACAGAGCTGAACGACTCCACAAACTTCTAATTAAGTCTGAACTTCCTCATCCTCAGAAAATGCTTGGTGAGCTAGCACCTCCTCACACTGATTGTTGAACACTTTATGAAAAAGCTGTTTTGGCAACATTAAGGAGCAGCATCGGTCAGAAATTATGTGACCTCAGAAGGACACAGTGGGAGAGGGGAGGTTTCTGGGACACATCTGTTCAGAGGACACATTTGTCCTGCTCTCTTGAGAGGCAGAAGGAAGGGAGGCAAAGCAGAAATACTCCCCAGCCTCCAAAGTATGGCCATCAGAAAGGAGGGAGGTGAGGGTGGTATAGCCTTCAGAAGAGGCAGAAACAGACAAAATAGGAAACTCTCAAAGGGCAACTTAATTTTAGACTCAAGGTCAGGAAATTCTTTTTAAAACAATAAGAATGATGGACTTGGGCCTTGGTGAAAGTGCAGGCCTGACACATTGCAGGTTTCTGAGAGAGAAAAAAAATCCAAAGCACAGGAAGAGGGCTGTAGGGTAGGGGATATCTAATTGTGCTCTTAAAGCAAAGCTGTCCTGAGCTTCCATATTGACCAGCCACCCTGAGCAGCACACTAAGTTGGAAGTGACACAACTAACACCAACACTAGTACTCCTGAGATGACAACTGCCACCATTCAAAACCAACACTCAGGTGAAACAGGCTAAGGGACAGGAAGGAGCTGGAACCTTAAGCCAAAGCCCTGGGGGCCTATGTTTGACACTCTTCTGCTGAGAGGTCTTAGGTGAGATACGAATTATTTGTCAGTCTCTAGCTCTGCAGATCCCTGTTGCCCTTAACTTAGCATGAAGACTTCAGTCCACTGGCACCATTGGTGACAGCTTTGGGCATCCATGGTATGGAGATGGAGGCTGAGGCTGACTCAAAACTTTATGGGACATGGTTGGTAGAACTTGCCATGGCCAAAAGACTATCCTGATTTAGGAAGGCCATTTTGAACAAGGCAAATGAATACATGAATGAAAGTATGGTGTAAGTTCTTACATCACCAAATATCTAAAAAAAAAAAAAGAAAGAAAGAAAGAAAAAAGAAAGAAAGAAAGAAGAAGAAGATTTGTAGTAAAAATTGCTATGATCTAAATGTGTCCCCAAAAATGCATACATTGAAACTTAATCACCAATGTGATAGTATTAAAAGGTAGGAGCTTTGGTAGGTCGTTAAGTCCTGGGAGTGAATGGATGGCATTAGGGCCCTTTTAAAAAGACTTGAGGGAGTGGATTTGGCCCCTTCCATGCTTTCTACCATGTGAGAACACAGCATTCATCCCTACCAGAGGACACGGCAACAAGGCGCCATCTTGAAAACAAATGAGAACTTTACCAGACACCAAACCTATCAATGCCTTGATTTTGGACTTTTTTTTGGACTTGCAATTTGTACTAAGAGATATGAGTACAAATAATTTTCCTAAACATTATGTTTCAGTGATCTCTCCAAGGGTAAAGTCATCACCGTCCCAAGCAATAAGAAAAAATTGGGGGTTTTTACTGAGATTTTACATTTGTTTCTGTGTGTTCCCATTTCTTTAATTCCAAATACCTTACCCATTGCTCTCTAGGATTCCTAGAGAGAAAGAAAGGGTGTCTACACTAAGCTTCATGGCAGCAAGAACAATTGCTGCATAAGAAGTGCAGAGACAACACAGTGAACAGTGACAGTTCTGTGAACACATGCAAAAGGCTGGAGTCCTAAAGGGTGGAGTGAAGAGTGTACCAATAGCCAAAGCTCTGGGTAAGAAGGGTTCCCAAGGAGGCCCAATTAAACTGCAATTACTCAAGATAAGAGAACCAGGTCTGTTTACACAATCAGGTTGTAAACCACCAGTCCATGACAAAGGAACTTTGATCTGGTGGCAAGGGAGCTGTTTCTCATACAGGATAGTGATGTAGCAAGGAGGTTTCCCAATGAGGATGTCATCATCTTTACCCCAGTAGCCCCATCTTGTTCTGGCAACACCCTCCTATGGACAACAAGTAGAAATCATCTCCACTTCTCTACCCAGGATTCATCTAACACAATCAAAAAGTCTAGAACAAAAAGAGACAAGACAGTGAGTAAAAAAAGAGACAAGACAGTGAGTAAAAAGAAAAGATCATTAACTGAGGTCATCTTTGTGGGGACACTTGACAAGCATTTTCTCATTGAACTATCACAGTGACCTTCTATGGTAAGTTATACTCCACCTATTTTACAGATGAGGACACTGAGGTTCAGAGAAGTTAAGTAATTTGCCCAAGGCCATATGGTTAAGAAGTAACAAAAGTTTAACCCCAGTCTTTCTGCCTCTAAAGTCCAAGTGCTTTCCACTATAGTTGGCTGGGACCCATTTCACAGCTTCATGTCCTAAGACTAAAAGTTCCATCTAATGTCTGGTGTAAAGGAAACAGAGTAAGGTGGGTCCCTTCTGCCTCACCAGAATGCCTGAAGGTGGAAATAGAGTTCTATGTATCAACTAATCAATCAGTCAACCATTGAAGGAAGAAAGAACACGTATAAAAGAGGATTTGTCCCAAAGTCTCCATGACAGGGAGCTATGTCTGAGGACTGTAGCTTGGAGCTCTTTTTTTGCAATGCAGGTAGCTAAGCCTCATGGCCAAGTGGCTCTTCCTTGTAGGTGCAAATAAGAGGTTCATCCCACCCAGCAAGCACTCAAGTGCCAATGAAACTGCACAGGAGGGATGAAGGCCAATGTTCAGAGCCAACCAACAGCTAATCGCTTCCCTGAAGTGCCTCCCAAGCTGACATCCAGCATGTCCTCAGGCATATTTCCATGGCCCTGCTCATTCTGTGATCATGTGTCCACAGTAGCTCTGGTTTCATGTCATTTTAGTCTGCACAATAAAAGCAATTAAGTATCTAATAAATGGAATCCCATTTATACATCTTTGAAGAATTTTATATCATAAATTTACAAGTTGAAAAAGTCTTTTATTGGGTAGTTTCTGAACCTCTGTTTTCATTTGGAAAATATAGCCACCATATTTATGAGAGAAGCATATTTGATTAGGAGAGAGGGAAAAAGTGGTGAGTTTTTAATGCAGTTTCTCCATCCTCAAATGACCAGGGATGTCCCCTATACCTAGAGTCTTATTGTAGGAAATGCTGGCATTTTGGAATATTCATTTAGTCACTTGGATGTCACTGCCTTTCACGTGGTCTAGTGCTCTGGGCAGCCATTCTTGCCCCAAGAGTTTTGGGAGATGCATTACTATATCTCCCAAAGACTGAAGTTTCAAGAGGAGGTGAGTGAGTCGTACTATCCTTTTCCTCCAAACAACTCAAGCTGCTTCTGAAAGCCCGCATGGCCCAGGGGTCATTAATCCCTTGGGGACCTCCTCCACACATCTTCCTTACTGGTGAAATAGTCCAGGCCTGCGACATGTTTAGTCAAATATAAAAGCATCCCAGCCTGCTCACTCTCGGCCCTCCTCAGCCAGGCCAGGGTAGTGTGTGAAGGGGAGAATGATGCATGAGAGGACAAAAGTACTGAGCTTGCAAGGGACTTCCAGGGCTTGCAGAGGGCTTGGGCTTGCCAATGGAGCATAACAGGAAGGAGCGCTTCCTCCCCTTGGATGAAAGAGTCCCTGACACACAACCCATATAAGTACCTAGAAAAGTCACCCCTCCCACACAACAGCCAGACAACTTCCAAAAGTGTTGTTTCTCTACCTCCCCAGCTGTGACATCACCTCATTCATTATAGTCTCCTGAGGGGCTGACCTTACAAGCGGGAAAACATGTGTCCTGCTTTTGATAAACTGACCCTGAGGCAGAGAATGTGAATTCTGTATAAAATAGTGATTACCTGAGGGTGGCATGGATTTTAACAACTGTGCCCATGATTATTTTCAAGCAATTCTTCTAAAACAACAAATAATGCTAATGCAACCTCTAATTTACAAATAAGGAATCTGTGACATGGCAATCTTTAGGCACTAGAAAATATTTGCATCCTATTTTAGAAGATTGTTTCTTGGCTTAATGCAGCATGATAAATAGAGCCCTTTGGAGCAGGGAAACATTCTCACTTTCTTCTTTTTTTAGCTTTCCTTTTCTAAAACAATAATGCATAAGTAACCAAAACCTACTTGGACCAGTCTGTATACATAGTGCCATCCTACCTTCAGACTTGACCTATGACCACTCTAGGCCAGGGTTTCTCCACCTCAGCACTATTGGTATTTGGGATTGAATAATTCTTTGTCAGAAAGAACTCTCTTATGTATTGTGAGATGTTTAGTTACATCTCTGGCCTCTACCCTCTGATGCAGTAACACTCCCTAAATTTTGTCAACCAAACATTGTCTCCAGAATCACCAAATATCCCTTGTGGGACACAATCACTCCCTGCTGAAAAACCCACTATTCTCATGGTTTTCCTTTTCTTCTCTAACCATACCTGAGACAGAATTTCTTTTCTTGGTGACTCAATTTAAGTAACCAGAAACTAGAACACCAGGTAGGAGGACTTGGATTATTGGATTAAGCATAGCCTCCAGATAGGGAGGCTCTAAGAGAGCTGAGAAGACACCAGTCACCTGGGGCTTTGACTTTTTTTTTTTTTTTTTTGAGTTGGAGTCTCAATTGCCCAGGCTGGAGTGCAGTAGAACACTCACGGCTATCCCAGTGTTGACCTGCTGAGTTCCAATGATCCTTCCACCTCAGCCTTCCAAGTAGCCAGAACTACAGGCGTACACTACCACATCCGGCTAATTTTTTGATTAACTGTAGAGATGAGGTCTCGCCAAGTTGCCCAGGCTGTTCTCGAATCTGTGGGCTCAGGCAATCCGCTCACCTCAGCCTCCCAAAGTGCTGGGATTATAGGCTTGAGCCACAGAGCCCAACCAGCTTTGACTTTCTTATCTGGGAAAATTAATGAAGCTGTGCTCACTCTTCCATGAAATCTTAGACTGAGATTGAGTGTTAGGTTTGTTTGCTAGTATCTTTGGTACCACTGTCCCAAGGTTATATTTTGTAGGCAATTTCCAGAGTCTCCCAACTATTTATTACAGCCCAATCTAAAGTTAGAAGTTATGTGTTAGAGATGATTTCTTGAACTTAAGTTTGAACTAATTAGTGCAATTTATTTATTTGTTTTTATATTAGAGAAAGTATGTGAAGAAATTAAAGAACTTTGCTTGCTCTATAGTTCTAAAAGTTTTCCTAACTAGCTCCAGTGATGGAGAAGCCAAGGCCTAGAGAGAAGTTATGAGTGAAAGTGCTGGAACAATAATGTTGTAGTTCTCTTATGCAACCTTCTAGTTTTACCCAAGCAACTTTGAAAATGGCAGTGAAAAGGATCTCACATGTTGATAATGTTTTTCAGATCTGGCTGTTGGGGGTGAGAATAAATGGGTTCTTTGTTTTTAAACCAATAGAAACCATTCAAAATTCACTAAAAATATTCATGGTGTTGAATTGGGAGGAGGAGTCTTTAATTGAAAAGTATATCATTACAGTAATTTAGTTTGGGGTTTTTTGTTTGTTTTTTATTTCCTTACAATTTTGAGATGCCATGTCTAGGATAACATTATGTTATACCTGCAACTTGTATATTTATCATTTTTTTTCAACGTCTAAAATAAAATAAGTATATATTTGTGTGGCATTCCTTTCTTAGCCAGGATATCCATCTGGTTTAATTTGATTGCAATATTGGTAAAAAGAATTAATATGGGCTGATTTTAAATCTTCTTTTCCAAATCAATGACACATTGTGCCCTAAAATCACAATACTGTTCTTTATTTTAACAAATCTTTGCAATATCATCTTTAAGGAAAATGTAGTGTAATTTGTGTTGAACTTAGATGATAACCTTTATGTGAGGAAAAGGAGGAACCTTTCTCTGGCAATTTTTCCAACCTTATTGACCTTAAACTGTAAGTCCCTTGGCAATTTCTACTAAGCAAACATTAGTGACTCCTTGTCTGAACTTGTTATGTGTATGGGGGGGTTTTGGGGGGCAGATATATTTTTGATGTAAATTATGATCTAAACCTTTTTCTGATTCTAATTTTTTGGAATTGTGAATGATGCTTACATAAAAACAGAAACCATTTTTAAAGAAGAAAAATGTAGTACCAACAGCCATTGAAGAGAGATGTGTTGATCATCTTTAAAAAGTGTCTTTTCCCTTGAACATGAATAGCTTCTGAGCAATTATTATTTTTAATAGTACAGAAAAGATTTTCAAACAATTCAGTTTTAAAAATATACAATTACAGTGAAAGGTCATAGTTAACTTAAGGGTTCTAGTGTCAAAAAGTATACAAAATCTCAGACAGGTCAGAGTCAAAGACAAGTCAGAAAGGAGCTCTGATTGATTAGTGTTTATTTAGACTCACAAATGTTAATAATAATGATAAACTTATCTGTCCACTTTCAGAGTAAGTAAAAGAAATTCAACATGTATAATAGCTATCTATGTATAGAACATAATCAAGTTTAGAAAGAATAGCTAATGATCAATTACAGTATTATAAGATTGCTCAGACCATAAATTCTTAAGAAGTTTATTGAGGCATTCCTACTGATCAGCATATAGCTTGGGAAAGGGTCTGTCACCTATGGACAAAAAAAAACTTTAGTCCCATTTTGAAGTTCTTTCTACTCATCTTATTCTAGGATTTATGAAATTTTTCCATAAATGCATTGTCACATTCTATTTTCACTTTTAAATTCTAAGATGAAAAATTTGTGTTATTTAGCTTTTAGGACTGAGGCCAAAAATAAGTCAAGTTATAATACAAATAGATATAAGGTGTATCAATATGTGAAAAATCTTTACCAAAAGAACTGAGCAGTGAAAATCAACTGGCTTTAACTGCTCATCATGTTTGAGCCATATTATCTGAAACTCAAACATACTAAAAACACTCCCTCAGCAAATCTATCAGTCTTGGGATTTTTCTTTATATGCTAATAAAATGATAGATAATCTCACAGTTGAGATCCCTCAAAAGATTCAAAGCTGATTCCAACTTTGGAGTTCTGACTTTTCTGTCTAAGAGAGATCAGGGTACAGGAAACAAGAGGAGGACAGAAGGCTGAGTGGGCAAGGCAGGGAGGAGGGACCACTACTCACCACCACTGCAGGACGAGTTGCTGAGTAAGGGACAGGGCTGTTCACAGTGGAATCCACAAAGTAGCTCATCCTGCTTTCAGCACCTGTGTGGGAGAAAGCATTCACTGAGCCTCAGGGTACACTCAGGTATGTGGATTAGAACCCACAAACTGGGCACAAATCTTAGAACTAGGAGTCTCCTTAGGAACCAATCAGTTCTCCTCTTTGTGTGGCAGAGAAAGAAACTGAAATTCACAAAAAGTGACTGAACCCTGGCACAGAGTGGCAAGACCTCAGACAGAGCCCATTCCCTGGTTACAAGGAAGCATCAATAACAGATCATTTCTGCATGCTGCAGCAAAGAGCAGTGAATGCCTTTTGTAGGGCTTCTGAGCAGGGGCTAAGTCTTGTGTGTCTTTTTAAATGAAATCTCTTTCCACACATCACTCTCCCCCTGCTCCCAGTCAGACCTGGCACATAACAGACACATAATATACAGTGGAGGTGTACATTAATTGATAATGGAATAAACAGAGTAAGGATTGGTAAAAGGAAGGATGAAAAAAACTCTCCTGAAGACGCACATCAACCAGTACCCCAAGACACAGATAAACAGAGAAAACCTGCAAAAAGGATTGAACATTACTCAACTTGAAAAAAGGACTATTAAATAACTCTTGTTGAGAGTTATTATCTACATTGAAAGTTTAAATGACTAGAATGCTTGAGGAATGTTCTGGCTGAAGGGATTTTCCAGCTGCCAGTCATCATTACCTATCTAACATTTCTGTTGGCCTAAATGATTTCGAAAGTACATTATTTCACACTTTCATAAAGTTAATACTACACACTAAAAAAAAAAGCCTTTCTTGAATGATTTAGAAGATTAAATTCCTAGGCATATCATTCAGAGGACAAATTCCTATTGCTAGGAAATGGCATTATAACATTGTTGCTTTCTGGTTTGTATTTGTCTGTCTTTTTCCTTTATTCTTATTAACATTTTTAAAAATTGACACATTTCAAGAAAAACGGAGAATAATAAATATGCTTTATGTTTAATTTGCAGTTTTTGTTCACTGTCTTGATACCATATGACAGTCAATGTGCATACTTTCTTTCATATGAAATGTATTTAAACAATAAAGTTAATAAGCATAAAACTATACTGCCTAAGGGGTACAATCACAAAGCCACTAATATCCTGCCCCTGGGAGATGTAAGGCTAAAAATCTCCTGAAGACAACTTATCCCAGAACTATGTTTTTTGTTTTTAGCAAAAACTTTGCCTTTTTAATGATGTATTTTCTCCTAGAGGTAGAATACAGTCAAAATAACATTAATTAAAAAAAAAAAAAAAAGCTAAGGGCTCTGGATAACTAGGCTATGTTAGTCAAGATTTTGTTCTCTAGTTTCTGCAGCAAAATGGCCCCCAGGAAGAGTTCCTCAGAGGTAAAGTTGAATAGTCGGAAAAAGTCAATGTATTCTACTCTAGAGTCATTGTTAATACTTGTATCAGTGGTCACCTGTTCAGTGTTTGTTTATAAAAAACAGTAAGTAGGCTGGGCTTGGTGGTTTATCCTGTAATCCCAGCATTTTGGGAGACCGAAGTGAGTGGATTGCCTGAGCCTGTGGGTTTGAGACCAGCCCGGGCAACTTAGCAAGACCTCATCTCTACAATAAATCAAACATTAGCCAGGTGTGGTAACGCACACTTGTAGCTCTGGCTACTTGGAAGGCTGAGGCAGATGAATCCCCGGAGCCCAGCAGGTTGACGCTGGAGTGACCGTGAGCGTGCCACTGCACTCCAGCCTGGGCAACGGAGTGAGACTCCAACTCAAACAACAACAACAACAAAAACAGCAAGCAGTCAGTGTGTGTCAGATTTTGACCTGGGCACTGAGCCTGAAATAAAACTAAGGTGAATATGACATAGATTGTTGTGGATATGTCCTGGTCATACACTGTAAGGATCATCTCTCTGAGCTTGATGGCCCCTTTACCATTGAAGCATTTTTTATTTTTAATCTTAAAATTGAGATTTAAAATCCTTATACATCATCATCAAACTCTATATCCTACTTCAAAGTTTTTTATCTACTTTGATATCTTTGGAAGAGATTTAAAAGTTAATAACATTGATCATGCCACACTGAGAATGGCCTAATCCCAATCTGATTCCCTAGGGTCCTGCAGGACAACTTAGACCTTTTGGAAATAAATATCTTTTTGAATTTCCCCCAGGGATGGGAGAGTGCTGCTTTGTGCAAGTCACTCAACCCTCTGATTTTCTCTGGAAAAGCTCCACAGATCTCCTAAGTCCTCACATACCTCAATTACAGTAGTCACTCCTTAACCACGGTGGATATATTCCAAGACCCCCAGTGGATGTCTGAACCTCAGAAAGTACTGGATACAATATATATTGTGTTTTTTTCCCTATACATACATACCTACAATAAAGTTTAAATATATAAATTAGGCACCTTAAGAGATTAACAACAGTAATAAAATAGAATAATTATAACAATATGCTGTAATCAAAGTTATATGAATGTGGTTTCTCTCCCTCTCTCAAAATATCTTATTGTACTGTACTCACCTGCTTTCAGACTGTGGTTGATCAATAGTAACTAAAACCTGTGAAAACAAAATCAAAGATAAGAGAGTACTACCATTCATTCACCAATCATGTAGTAGGCCTTCTTTGTTGGGAACTTGTTTATTCATTCAGTAAAAACTATTACATGCCCACTATGTGTCAGGCACTGTTCTGGGTACTTGAGACACACTATTAAACAAAGATTGCTGATCTCATGGCCCTTAGATTCCATCAGACTTGGGATAAAGCTAAGAAAGACACAGTTTCTATCTTCGGGCAATGGAGAAGACAGACTCACATATGTCTATAACATAATGTGATAAATAGTTGGCCAACAATATGAAAAAAATAGGAAGCAGTCAGTTTGCTGGGTGTAGAGAATAGGAAATTATGGAAGATTTCAGAGAGTAAGGTGTGACCACATGGCCCTATAAATCATTCCTCGATTCCCACAAGCATCAAAGGACCTTTACCCTTCTGATTGCCTATTTTACTTACACATTTGTAAGAGAAAGAACTTTTGGAATTGGCAGCCACGTCCTGGAGCCCATCTCAAAGACACCAAGAGTTTCTGTCTGCCGGCCAGACAACACTCCCCCTCATAGCAACACACTTGGAAAAGGGCTCAGTGGAAATATGTTTTCTCTTCTAACTGACAGAGTCAGGGAGGAAACCTCTGGCCCAACATCTGGTGCATTCTGTGCTAGATTGTATTCTTGAAGCTATGACTATATGAATGACACTTCCCCTGGGGAAAAGCCCTTTGCCCAGAGAGGAAACTGACAAGAGGGAGTTGCCAGGGCTCTCAAGGGCTCTCATCTCAGGAAATAACTCTGGGACAGAAATGGATTGCTTCTTTATTATTTTTTGGAGAAAGAAAAAAAGAACTCGCCCCTTTTCCACTTGTGGATTGTGACACGGAACAGCTGCTGGAGACATAAACCCTTTCAGAAGAAGTAAAAGGAGTGTTTAGGTGTTTAGGTGTTTGTGTGTTTTAACTTTTTGGCCAGAGAGAGTTCCCTCCCACATGACGACTGCTTGAACATCGGCTGCACCAACTTTTCATCTTGGAATTGCACACATTTATCATCTAAACACAAAGCAATTGTGTGATTCTAAGATTAACTTCCCAGAAGAGAAGCGTCCTTGAGATCTGTGTGGATGCAGAAAAGATTTGGACACTTGGTAACAAAGGGTCACGCAGAGCTGAGTTCTTTTTTATTAAATGGGACCAGCACTGCCTGAGCCACAGATTAAGGGGGTACAAAGTGAGGCCAGGTGTGTCCCTCATACTCCCTCCTACATCTCAGCCCCCTCTTACCATGCCCAACTGCACCTTCCACTGCAATGGGGTACTCTCTGCTGTTCTCTTAAGCACATGTTGCCATGTCTCACTTCCCTGATCTTCTCATGCCATCACCTCAGCTAGAAATGCCCATGCACCCTCCTCCTCCTCACCACTAGTAAACCTGTCCTCCTGAGGTTTTTAGGCTCATCTCAGAGGTTATAGTGGCCTGGAGTCCTTCCGGAACCCTGCTTCACTCCAGCCAGGTCTAGCTGCTTCTTGTCCACATTCCCCAAGTGTATGTCAGTTGCTGTGCTTATCACATTGTTCTATAAATATCTGTTTCTATTTGTCCCTCCCACTAAATTCTGAGATACTTGAAAGTAGGCACTGCGCCTGTTTCATGTATGTATCTCCAGCATTTAAGGCAGATTGAGGGACATAATAGAAACTGGTTTTGTGTTGTTGTTTTTTTAAATCAGTGGATAAATAAATGAATGAATTGGTCTCCCAAAAATGAAAATGTAAGTAGATCAAATGTGAATACACTTGTACCTTAAATCAGAGACTCTGAATAGATTGCAGATCTAGATAAAGATCCACTTGAGATAGTTTGTTTCACGATCAGTTTCTAAGTGGAAACTGTTTCCTTCTATTCGTATAACTGTTTAATGCCATGTTAACCAAGAAGGCTTTCTACATCACCCTACTCCCCGCCCCTACATTTAGTTGTTTATTGTCTTCCCCAAACCTCACCCCATTAGAATTTAAGCTCCCGGAGAGCAGAAATTTAGTCAATTTCTTCACTCTGGATCCCTGGATCCTAGACCAGTCTTGGTAAGTAGCTAGCACACAAATAATTGCTTAACATAGGAGCATAAATTAGACAACTTGTATATACCCTCTAACTTATGCCAGGCCCCTTTTTTTACAAATGAGGAGAAAGATCAAGGCAACACTGTTAACTGGCTGAGCTGGGAACACACTCTAGGTCTTCAGTCACCTCCTGTGCTTAGAAAAGCACCATTCTTTCAGCACCCTCATCACTGTGGATTGTAGGGACAAAAAGAGCAATCAATGAGCAGGATGAAAAAGGCAGCACTTTGGTCTATGTGGGTGTCTCATGTCCCGCAAATTGTTTTAAAACTAGTGTCCCATTTGACTCTAGAGAAAGTTCTGTTCTTCATAAAGCAAGTGACCACTTCCCCGACTTCCTACCCTCCATAAGCTGGTAACCCAGCCAGGATCTGAGGCTGCCACTTCCTTTTACCCAGGGCTTACCTGGGCAGGGCAGGCTGGGAGACACACAGAATAAAGAAAAAGTTAGGGAGGGAGAGGGATGTTTCTGGTCAAGGCAGCAGAAAAGTAGAAAATTCTAGAGATGAGCCTGGATCAAGGCTGAATTCAATTCACATCGACTCTGACCCTGCTTGGCTGTATTTCTAGATAACTTTGATAACAGTTTGGGCTTTTTAAATTTTGAGTTATGTGCCCTTAAAGGAAAGACTATACCTGTAGGTAAGTACCCAGTAAACTCTTTTGTTTTGAAATTGTTTTTTTGTCAAAGCAATATATATTTATTGCAAAATTAAAATAAAAAATACAGTAAAGTCTTAAATGGACATCAAAATCACCTGAAACCCCACCATCTAGAAATAATTATACTAATATTTTGTTCAATTTTCTTCTGTTTATAAATGTATTTATACAAATATAGGTATAACACATACATGTGATTATAATTTTACCTTCATGATCTTATGCTTTACATACTGCTTTTTAATCTGCTTTTTTCATTGATGTTTGATATAATGCTATGGAATTTTTTTTCAGTCAATAAATATAGCTCTATATCCTGAAGTTTATGACTGTCGAGTATTGTATTGTATGTACACATTATACTTTTCTTACAAGCCTCTTATTATCTTATAATTAATTTGTCCCCATTTCCTTGTCATTATAAAAGTTCCTAAAATATTTTATATTCTCATTAAATGCCTGAAGGGAGCGTTAAGAATGTGTGCATTCCATATTTAAATACATATTGACAAATTTCATTACATAACAGACAAGTCAAAATTATAGCACCACTGACAAAGTCATTGTGTTTTAAATTTCAACTTACCCTCTAGTATTCATGTTAGCATCACAGGCCAGGTATTATGGCTAAAACACATTCTGGGTATGAAGATTGCACATGGGAAATACAAAAGTGCAAGAAGCTATGGCATAAAAATGTAGATACTCACCCCTCTTAGGTTTTCTTCTTTGAAAATTATGCAAAATTTGAATAGATTTATAGTTAGCCTTTCTTCTAATGTCAATAATTTAGGATTCTCATCAATTGATACAAAAAGAATATCGTTTTGACTTGGAATGCAGGAAAGAAAGAATGTGGCTTCCAAAAGAACTAGCCATTTGAAGAAAACTAACTCTAAACAACAGCATCTTTGTCAAACTAAAGACAACACCCATGTTATTAAGGCAACATATTTAATCTGCAATGTGTACATTTCTAATTTCTTCTTTCTGAATTCCATATCAGTGTGTTTTGAGCAGAGCATCACCTCTTTCAGGATGCTTTTCCTGATTCTCCTAGGGAGTAATAAGGACGTTCTTGATCCTCCTCCATGGAATTGACTCTAACAATATAACAAAGATCATGATACCTCTTTCATCTCTGTTAGTTTCTGCTCTCGAATCATAAGTTACCTTAGAATAGGAACTGTATCTTTTTAGATGTCACATAGTAGCCATGTAAAGGGTATTTTTTTTACTAAATGAAGGAAAGTACCTGTACTTTAAATAGAGTTAGTATGTGCAGTAGTTATGTGTCAGTGCCCCAGTGTGTCCAAGAGGGAGAGATATCTTTAAGACAAAAAAGAGTCATCACCTCTGATGAAGAGTGTCCATGTCCAGCTCTGAGGTTAAGTTGCTTAAAGGGTAACCACAAGCAAGATTGCATTTTCCCCTCAACTAATGGATGTATCAGATTGACCAACTTGTCTATACTCTGCCAGTGCCTTCTTTCTAACTTGAAATTGCAAAAATTTCATTTGCATTTCCCAAAACATTTTAGTAGATGTCTCCCTTCAGCTGTCAGTGTAGCAGAAGATACCAAGTCCAATTCTCTAAGAACTCAGATTTAAGATAAATCACGTTTAGAAAGCTGAATATTTCTCACTTCCTCATGGAAACATTGTAGTTACAATGCATAGAAAAGAAAAATGATTAGAAGAATTGAAGAAGGTTTATCTGCCTCACTCCTATATCTATAAGAACCTTATTTTCTTGACTAAGTATTTCAACATTACAGTAGTAAATATTCCTTCGTATCTTAAGTAGCCACCACTGACTGATCAAGGCAATGTTCTGAATTATGTACTACTGGTTTCTATGTCTTTACCTAAGTCCCCTTATTATTTTGCTAAATTCACAAAACAGCAACTCACAGTATAACGAACATCTCAGTCTTGTTTCTCCCCAACTTCACTGGTAATTATTCCCCCAACCCTTTCATAAGTGAAAATGACTCATACTCATCTCCTATTTCTCTAAAAATAAACCCATTTTCTAATTAAACACAACACTTTCAAGTCCCATATGAATTGACATACTCAATAAATCTTTTTTAGAATACTAAAATGGACTTATGCCATTATATTATTACAAGAGTACAATGTTTTACCATTCCCTGAAGAAGTAACTCACTAATATCTCCTGAAAAAGATAGAGGATAAAAGATGATTTTATTCTGGTATACTGTAGTTGTTAAGTCATAAAGAATGCTTCATGGTTTATTTTATACACTTCCTCCTCACTGGAAGCAAATCCTTCACCATTACACTGTTAAAGTGGCATTGTCAACAACAAGCAGAAAGGTGTCAGTCCTCATAAGCATCAAGGGAATACATCAAAATTTGTCGACTCTTGTACATCCTGGGATTTAACCAGGACTATGCCAATCCTGGTCTCTAAAATATCTTACATACTAGCAATCTACTTTTTCTAGTCAAGCAGTCTTCACATGGGAACACCTCTAGAAGATCAAAGGCAACATTCAATAAATAGTTTTATAGTAAAAGTGGCCAGAGTCTGTGTTTAAATGTTATTACTCAGACCCTGTATTGATCCATGAAATTCAACAAATGATCACACTTGGCCTTGGGATGTACCCCAGTGCTGTGAGCATGCTAGTTACTCATATCAGATTGAATAAATAAATTAGGGCTGCTTTTTTACTAAGAAGCTGGAAACAAAAAAGAATAAGCTGGAGGAATGATGTTAAGTACTCATTACTTCACAATAATGGTCGCAGTAGTGGGAGATACTTGGTCAAGTCAAACTCAAAGAAGGGCAGCAAGACTAAAAGGGTGAACTCTAAGCCATAGTTGTTCTCCAAAACATCTCTAAAGAGCCTAGAATTTTAGATAACTACTTTTCACTCATAGCATGTGGAACATGTCAGATATAATCTAAAGTTTGGACTTGGTTCTGGCTCCTACGGAGTTCTCAGCAAGACTGAGAAACACTATAAATAGAGATACATATTGCAAGAACAATTAAAGGGGACTGGATAGTTTTAATAATGCCTCTTTCAAACTGAACTAAAAGATACCAGCTGCCTTAGATCTCTCAAATCCAGCAAGCAACTTCTTAGACTATGTCTGATTGTGATTTTCATGGTGGAGTTTCATTTGTTTCATTGCCCAAATTGTAAGGTTCCGATTTCTCAGTATAATGCTGAACAGCTTGCTGGCATTCTTATATAAGAGAGATTTTTGCAAATTCAGTGAATGTTGGAGTTAGAATAAGATTCATCATATCTTGTCATTTTTTAATTTGAATGAACTGAGAGCCAAGAGGTTGTTTAGCAGTGGTCAAGAACCCTGGAGTTATACGCTGTGGATGAACCCAGAGCTCCTTGCTGAGTGTGTGACCGTGGGTAAATTTCTTATACCTCACAGTCTTAGTTTCTTCAACTATAAAATGAAGATAATAATACCAGCCCTTTCAGGATTATTGAGTCAGATTATACAAAACACAAGTGCTTAACAGAGTGCTTTATATGTGACAAAATGGCCAATAAATAATAATCATTATTATTGCTATCTTCTCAATAGTCCCTGGCAATTAGTAAGCATTTACTAATTACTAGTACTAGCTCATTTATTAATGATTATTTTTACTGCCCAAGATGGCAAAAATTATTTATTTAAGTTTTAGGGCTAGAACCCAGATGGCCTAAAATCTCTCACCTCTTTTTCTAAGGACCTGCATTTAAGTAATGGGGGAGAGGGAAGGACTCTGCTTGATATTCACAGGTTGAACAGCATTTGTCAATTTTGCAGGAGAAAATTTTGCAGGAGAAAAGAGTCACGATTTCTGTTGAATGGCAGTCTGTTTGTACCATTGTCGTGCATAAAACCAAGAAGTAAGCATTTTTTTTTTTTTACAGTGGGGAACAAACTCATTGAAAGATTGCATAGCACAAATGGGGAAATATTGCAGCTTCCTGAGCTAAACCAACTTTTTTTTATATAATGTCAATCTTCTGTGGAGCAATGCTTTAGCAACTAGATATAAATATCAGGAAGTAGTATAGTGCTACGAAAACATTGCAAAGCTTTATGTTTGTTCGTTTTTCATTTGTTTGTTTTTGCTTTTTCTTAGAGCAGAACCTCCCACAGTACAATGTGCATACAGATCACCTGAGGATCATGTTACAGTGTGGAGTCAGCTGCCATAGGCCTGAGGCCTGGCCCACCATTTCACATTTGTAACAAGCTTCTGATGCTGCAGGTCAGAGGATCTCGAATAGCAAGGCAGCATCTAGACTAACTTGGCTAAATTTGTGAATAATTATACCTAGGTGGGTGTTTAGGAGGCAGAGCCCAACAAGGAACAGGCTACGAGGTGTCTGTGCCAAGCTGAGCAGAAGCTGATAACCTCAGGTACAGCACAAACCCAGCCCAGGAGAATTGTGCAGTTCGGGCCTCATCCTGGATGAACGTCTGCCAAGGCTTCTTGCCTTTTCTAAGAAGATGTGACTCTAGTTATTTAATCTCTTAAATCAAGATATTGGCAGTGGTGATTTTTGCCATCGACAGGAACCATTTGGATCATCAGAGGTCCCTAAAATGATTTAGAAGAATGATCTACATTATATTTTTCACAATTTTGAAAAATTCAAGAAAAAAATTATTTTTTGAGTCGAAGTCTCGCTCTGTCACCCAGGTTGGAGTGCAATGGCACATCGTTCATAGCCACTGCAGCCTCCACCTGCTAAGCTCAGGCTATCCTTCCACCTCAGCCTTCCAAGTAAGACTCAAATCTTTTGGAAACCTTTTGTACTATGTTTTGCAATCTTTCTTGAAAGACCAAAATCCTGGAGTTTTCTACTTTCTCCGCGGCTCTTGAAAATTTATACATTTTATTCCCTCCCCATTGAGAGTGTTTTCTTGACACCAGTGCTAGATGTGTGCTGCTTTGCTCTAATTCTAGTAAGTACTGCCCGACCTGCCCCTCTCAGCTCTTGAGGCAGCCCCAGCACTTGGTCCCTGGAATAACAAATCTATCTTCTTCTTTGAGAAAAATGATGGGACAGAAACATCCTTCCCTCACTGTTCTAGATATCTTTTTTTTTTCACCTGAACTCCCAAAGCATTCACAGACTATTTCACACTGCTTAACAATTATATTATCTCTTATTTTTAACCTCTTTTCAGGTAAAATGTTATTTTTTAAAATAAATTATATTCGTTTCAAAAATGGAATTTACATATTACTTCTGAATCTGACACAGATCCCAGCACAAGCCTGGGCACAGAGTAGAAACTAAATTGATATGTCACAAGAGGGATTGATTTACCCACCCAGCCAATTAGGCCTTGTAGCCTTTTTTCAAAGTCAGTATCTTCCTAACACTGAATAATATACAGATTCTTTTATGGAAAATAAATCTAATCCCCAGTATTCTCTGAGATAAGCAAATCATCAATCTAATCAGAAAAATCCAGTCTACATTTGTGTGTCTCAGGGTTACTTAGGATCCTATGACATGCAATTCCAATCACAAGCTCTGGGTTCACATTCCCATGGTTCTAATCATGGTCCCACCATGAACGCTAAATTGGTCATATTACTAAGCCTCAGAGTCCCCATCTGTTAAATAGCAAGTGTGGAGTGCCCACATCAAAGACTTCATTGTGGAGTAAATGAAGTAGCCCCTGCAAAGCACCTAGTAAGGGCGTTAGAGCATACCAAGTGCTCAGTAAGCATTAGGGATTATTATCCTTCCTCAGGTGAAGTGGAGAAAACCAGGTATGATATCCAGAGAATCATCTGAATTAAAAGGTTGAATTAAAGCTACATTCGACAGACTAGGAATAAAGGAGATAAGGAAACAAAAAGTATGTTTTCATATCTAAGTTTTCCTAGGATTGAAGAAATTTATAAGATTTATCTCAAATGCCACTAAATTGCTGCATAACATAGCATAACTAATTTTGCTCAAATTCTAAATACTTTGTAACGTCCATAAAGAAGAAAAAAAAGAAAGAGGGAGGGAAAGGGAAGGAGGAGGGAGGGAGAGAGACGGGAAAGAGAGAGGGAAAGAGGGAGGGAGGGACAGAGGTATCCCAGTTTCTGGGATGTAACCATTCCTTTTTGCTGTTTGATGTGAATAGTTGGGAATTTGGAATGGGAGTTTTGAAAAGGATAGTTACCATGATTTCCTTGGAAAACAGATCTGTTCTCCAAGAAATAAAATCACAAGGCCCAGGAGAACCTGAGTTATCAGTAAAAAATTCACCAGGGTATTGAAGTTTTACAAGCTCTACAAAAAGACAAACGTGACAATTATTTAACGCCTAGCATTTTGCCCTCTGCCTTGCCCTCCCCAGGCAAGGGATCTGCACCCCCACACCCAATTTGTTGCAATATTACTCCAAACTGACCTCATAGGTACTTTAATTTTTCTTTTTCTTTTCTTTCTTTCTTTCCTTTTTTTTTTTTTTTGAGTTGGATTCTCACTCTGTCACCCAGGTTGGAGTGCAGTGGCACGCCCACAGCCACTGTAGCCTTGACCTACTGAGCTCTGGTGATCCTTCCGCCTCAGCCTTCCAAGTAGCTGGAACTATAGGCATGAGCCACCATTCCCGGCTATGTACTTTGATTTTTCAAAGAGTTATGCTATTTACTTTTATTCTCTCACCTTTGTGAATCAGGTGGGCACAATGATTCACCTTTTAGAGATGATAAGGCACAATCCCATTCAATAACTATTCTCTGTTACAAAGCTGATCACTAACAGAATACAAGTATACATCCACTCTCCTGACTCCAGATCCAGTGCCTGTCCCAGTTGTGACCCTCCTGGCCTTTGAATTCTCATCATCATCTGGAACCAGCCACTTGCCCAGGTCCAGGCTCTGACTGGTTCTCCAAGGTTAAGGACTGCCAAATGCTGAAGGATTGCTCCCCTTCATTACTCTTCCCCCAGGATCTGCTCCAGGACCTCCTTTCACCTCTAACAACTGGCACCTCGGTGTGGCAAGTCTTCGAGATAAAGATGCCCCCTCCATAATCTGACGCTCAGCCTCCCACATCCTCAGCAGCAGCGGAACCAGGACGGAAGAGGCTGTGTGGCTGCCTGCACTGTTTGTTATTTCACTACTGAGTTGGCAAGGATGGAAGTTGTGGATTTACAATTAGAAGCAGCATGCTTCTTCAAATATTAATATTAATAACTATACTACTGAACACATGAAAAGACCGTTTCATCTTCAAAGCACTTTGCAGACATTAACTCATTAGCTCTCTTTTCGCTTGTTCGGGAACAACAGGTAAGAATCTTGACAGTAACCATGGCCACCCGGTAAACCTCCTACATAACCCGTGACTCCAGAAGTCCAAAGGTTTTCTCTTTAGATAAAAAGAAGTCCACACAGTCCCAAATCACAACTGATGAAAGAGTTAAAGTGTCAGTCATTTTACAAATCAAATGGAGCTGCCAATGTTATCATTTTAGAATCTGTGTTTCCTGTTGTGTAGCAAATATCTTTTTTTTTTTCAGTTGCATGGCAGTGTTATGAAATAGGAAGGAAAATAGCCTTGAGATTTAAAAAAATTATCCAAAAGATAATAGGAAAAACCTACAATCAATGCCTTGATATCAGGAACGCAGCAGTTTATTTTATTTTATTATTATTATTTTTTTAGTTTGCCGGCAGAAAATGCTACTTTAAAAGCTTTGGTAACAGAAACATTTAACAGTAGATGAGAAGCCACATACAAAGTGGAATTGCCGGATAAAATCATGGAATGGAGAGAAGTTGCCACTCACATCTCCTGCTTGTCTACAGCAGTGCCACTGAAGCCAGCTCTACAGTGCAGGGAAGAAATACCCCCTGACTCTGAGACGCCCCCTGCCCACACCCATCAAGTCTCAACAACAGTCTGAAGAACTGGCAGACCCTTGGAGAACTGTGAGTCAGCCCAAGACAGGGAAAAACACCCAACAGGCTAGTATGGCTTGCAAGATTCAAACCTATAGCAATTTCCTCTCTCTAAAAGCAATTCATTAAGCTACTAGGCAAAAGGAAAAAAAAAAGTAAAACAATAGGCTCACTAGGAGTGAAAGAGAGAGAAAAAAAAGAAATTTCTACGTTTAACTACAGCTTTATTTCTTTGGAAATGATCCAGTTTGCTAACAAAATTTAGAGTTTCTGACAAGTGATCTGAAAGTATGTAATACATGAATCGAATCATTTTGCTTTTATGAAGCAGGGAAAAGAATTAAATATAGCCTTGATTTCAGACTATTCTGATGAGGTTAGGAAGTATTTTTTGAAAATTATTGTTAAACAATTGAATGGGAATATTGAAAGACATGAAAAGAGAAAGAAGACACTCGCTTGTATCCTAAATGTCTCCATCACTTTACCCTTTAATTCTACAGAATGAAAAAAAAACAAAAGAAAGAAAAAAAAACAGGAAAAGGAAAATGGACTTAAAAGTTTTAGGCAGAAACTCACACACCTCACTTACTACTTTTGCAGGAGAGACAGGGTGAAGAACAGGTCCTGGATGAGCTTCCCTCAAGGTCTGTGGTCTCTTTCCAACTACCTGCAGGAATCCTCTGGTCCGTGGCTTAAGAGGATGCAAAGACCATAATGTTTCTAATAGAGCTGCCTCCTTAAATTGGGGGGTGTGGTCAAGCCAGGGAAAGCTGGAAAAAAAGCAGTCTTCCGCTACCCCTCGACACCAGGGCAGCAGCCACCGGTACAGGCGATGCAGTCTAGATGAAAAGCAAGCAGTGTCCCTTGCTGTGGTGACACCAAGGCACACCTTATTTTCTATCCATCAAATGACCCTTCGACTAAATATAGCTCAGCCTTGGGGAGTAAAGGGGAGGGAGATGAGCCAAAAGGAACTAGCTCAGTGGGATAACAGTGTCTTCTCATTTGCTGATGCATTAGATTCACTCTCTACTGAATATGTGAGTAATCAGGCTTCACATTTCTCGACTTTCTCAGCGGAGCCCCCATTCACCTGGGCAAGGGCTCAGGTGAGGGAGAGGGCTTGCTTTCGAAACAGGTCCAGAGACTGTCAGTGTCAGCAAGCAAGATGTTCACCACCCAGTCACCTGCTCAGGCTTCTTGTTTCTGTCTATCTGATGTAAAATGTGATATTTCCTAAGGAAAAGAAAATAATTACATGCAAGAGAGTTGACCGAATAGGGAATTGAGATTTCTGAAAAGTAAAGTTAAAATGCTATGCTCACATAAGTCTGGTTTTAGATGATCTCTGAAATGAGATTAGCTTTAGTGGTCCTAATTCATGGTCCATGGTGTAGAAATAAAAGGACAGGAATATTCATACATGTCTTATTTAGAGAAAACGTAAGCAATATGAAAATCTTACATCTGTCCTAAGTGAAAACATCTAGCATCTTTGATTCACATACTCGGGACCATGGTAAGAATGTTACAGTATAATCTCATTTCTATGAATAGAATTATTTCACTCCAACAATTTTTTTTTGAAAAGATAGTATTTGGTTGCTCAATTTAAGACTTTTATCCTCAAAGATTCTATTTTATTTGAGTAGTAAATGAGCATTAAACATTGTCATGGTTGGCTCCTTTCCCTTTTTAATGAAGACATAAACTTTTAAACTCCATGAAAAATCTCATAAATGTCATTTGTAGCAACATCATCATTAGCCTTCATTGTATAAAGCTAGAAAGCAATTAAGACTGTATTGTAATTAAAACAAGGTTTACGTTTTGCCTTTGTACATTAACTTGGAAGAAAAGGAAAGATAGTGTTATTGGTTCACTTTAGTTTAATAAATTGTGTCAGGCACTGTTCTAGGCACTAGAGATATAGTAAGTTTGCACTGTAGTGAGAAGACAGACATATAAATCAACCACCTCCAAAAGTGTGACACATGCTATGAGGAGTCTATAAGAAGAGCTACGAAGTGTTTTCTGATCCACATGGATGGCATAGAAGAAAAGAAAATGATTCTCCAGAAGATGAAGGTATGAACTCCTAGGAAGGAGCACAAGATCTTCTTCCCTACACAGTGGTGGCTCCTCACAGCCTCAGTAGTATCATCTGTCAAAGAAGGGATAAAAATACCAGCCCAAATTTACACAGTTGTTGAGATACGGTACAATTAGATGATTGTGTAAATAATAACAGACAATGCTTTTTTCAATGTCCTGAGATATTAAATTCAATGAGGAAGGACTTTATTTGTTATGACCATTATGATTCCCAAGGGGCGGGGGAAGCCAGTGATCTAGGAACGTGTATATTCTGGGGGCCCCACATAAAAGAGATGTACTAAAATGAGTTGCTTGCTTCTCTGAAGAGTATCTTGGTAGCCCAGCCAAACATGAACAGTCTCAATATAGTTTAGACACAATTGAGGAAGGGCTTGAATACATGTCTAGCATAATTACCAACAAGATATTTGCTGGCTATACTGTGAAGAAACTTTTTTCTTTTTCTCAGCATAGTAAGCTACATTGCAAGTTAGTGTCTCCTAAAAGGAAAAAAATGGAAGCAAGTTCCCAGAATCTTATATTTGCAAAGGTCTTTGATGCTTATACCAGCAACCTTCCCTCGCTCCCACTTTAACCCTCAAAAATGCAGGAGACCCTGTCTCCTTCACAGCAGTTCATAATGCTTCTTTAAACCACTCTTTGCACACAGAAAGAGTTCATTTTGAAATTTAAAATGGCATTACAGCTAAGGAAGAACAAAGCAAAGCATTAGACACATATTACATTTTATATATTAACTCTTCTTCCATCTCACTTAGAGCAAACTTCCAATGCTTCAGAAGACCGCATATGCGCAAGGAAACAGTATCTATAACAAAGTTGCAAAATGGAGAGGGGTCAGATCCAGATACTGTTATAAGCACAGTTATTACCAAATATTGAAGAGAACCAGAAGATAAGATAAAAGGAAGACAACAAGTAGAGAACCTTCATCTCTTCATGCTCCAGCTCTGGAACTTCTTTTCCTGTGCTTTGTGATGAATCTCTCTCCTTTTCATGATCAAAAGCCAAGCCCCTGTCTTGAGCCACAGATGGGACTGCAGTGGCACACATACGTGTGCACACATCTGGTACGCAGGTGTTCTTCTGTGTATGCTAGAGAGCCTACAGAAAAGCTGGATTTTTTTGGCATTGTCCTCCCACAACCCCACGATGTGTGGCTTCATATTGCTTAACCAACTTTCTGACTTTCTCTTCTTCGTTACAAAGTAAAATGGGCTGGGCACAGGGCCCCAATTGAATCCCCTGCAAAGTAGCTTAGATGAGGGTTCAGAAATGCTTGTTTATCCCAGTCCTATTGGGCCTGCTGAACGTCAGTCCACACACCCAGAGAGTTCCCACAGAACAGACAAGTGTGGGATACGTTACTGTCCATCGAAAACCCCAGCTCTTACCTTCCCCATCTTTGACCCAAATTCCTTTCTCTGTACTATCTGTCATTCTGTCTCACTGATCCCTTCTTTTTCAAAATAACTTTCCCTTTTCCTCTCTGTCAATCTAACCCCTAAAAAGTTATTTTTCAACCTCAGTTTGATTGCAAGATGAATATTTGGTTGTGGCATATTCAAACCATACACAAGGGTATGAATTCAAAACGGAGAGCATCAGCACCCCTGCCCCCTTCTATCCAATCTCACACAAAGAAGCTAACTTCTATTTACAGTTTAATACACAGTCCTCCAGACTTTATTTTTATACTGACACTGGAGCTTTTTCATGGGATTGTGCTACATGTATTGTTCTGGGATGTTCTTCTCTGCATTCTACAGCCTATTCAGTAGTGCTGTCTCTCCAAGTTGTCCCCTTCAGAGATGCCTCATTCATTTCAGCAAGTCCTCTTCACTCCCTGGAGACATCTGAACTCCAGCTCTCGTCATTTCTCCTCTCTTCTCTCCTGACACTTTTTTATGCAGCCATCATGTTGCTCCTATGTTGTCACAATGTGCTGTTTAAATTCTCCTATCTTCTTCTCATGTCTTTCCTGCCTTATCTCCCCCACGAGAATGTGATTCTGGGGGAGCAGGGTCTGCGCTTTTGACGTTTCCTTATCACTAATAGTCATATAAAGTGCCTCTTAGCACACACCCTTGAACATAATATGGACTGGATAAATATGAAAAGTTATGGATTGACAGCTCAAAATGTATTGTGTACAGCATAATGCCGTTTTCGTAATCTAAAAGCATAAATCACCTAAGTCCTGAGTGGTCATTTCTGGCGGTATGGGAGATTTTTTTAAAAAATTATTCTTGTTCTATGTTTTGTTTTCTTACTTTCATTCAATGTTGTATAACATCTGTAGTAAGAGCAAAAAAAGGAAAGTTTATTTTTAAGTGCATGACTTTATTGACCTTATTAAGGTAACAGCATAGCACAGTTATAGCATGAGCTCTGAGGTCAAACTTCCCAATTCAAATCCAAGTCCCTCTTCCTATGCAAAGTATTTAATTTAGTGCCTGGAACACAGTTTATATTCAGTGACTATTGACTATTTTTACCAATGGCAGGGCTAAGGCCAGACCCAAGGCTCCTGTTTCCCAATCCAGGCTTGTTCTCACTACACTCCATGAATTTTCACAGGAGGAGAACCCAGGGGACGATTCTCCCTCCTGGTTGGAATGCTGGTTTGCTAATCAGGAGAGAAGAGACTGCTGCAGCCCCCAGTAATGTAATTAGGACACACTTGCTGGAAAAGGGTCCTGCTGAGTCTGTGGAAGGACAGCTGCAGCTGTGTGTTGGTGGCTCACACCGAGTAATGTTGACTGCGTTAATTTTTTTCCTTTTGAAACAGTCCACTGATTACAGATTGAGCCCAGTCTTAGAGTCAGGCCCTCCTCCCCTTGACAACTCCACCAGGGCCAACCCTTTGAATTTCTCCAAGCATGTTTTCTCATCCTGATTTTAGAAAGCAGCCCACATTCACAACAGGGACACTGAGATCATTAATATGCATCCTGATCTATACTGGATAAAGTGGTCCTAAACTACCTCTCCTTCAAGCCATGGGAGGCCTTCAGGGCTCTGGGAGGTAATGTGGGCCCTGCTTTCTCTTGGGGTTGCGGAAGCCACTGCTCAGCTCCAGTCACACGCTCTCTCTGTGCCTTGAACTTCCATGTGTGCCTTGTGCGGGGACTGACTGACTGGGTAGCATCTGCTGAGACAACAAATTTCCCAGGGCAAGACTATCATGACCAAGAATTCTAGAAACCATAAGTTTGTGAATTGGGATGAATCTTTAGGGATTCTGCAATCTTGTCACCTTTCAGATAGGTAAACAGCATCAGAGAGATTCATCTCTTGATTAGGGGAAAGTCAATAATTAAATTTGCCACATGTCTTCAAAGTTAAATGGTTCCGTGCGTCAATGGGTCTATGTTTGGGGCTAGGGTAACTGTCTTCAAGGAGCAAAATTTTGACTAATTGATCTGTTGATGAAATAATCCTCCCATTTTCACACTTATGCCTGGAGCTTCAGGGGATAGCTCAGTTCCCAGAAGAACAGGGAGAGAAAAGAGCAATCCAATGTACCGCAAAAGATCATCACGGGTTTTGCTGTTTCAAAACGTGTCCAATAACCACAGTCAGCTGCAACCGTGAATGTGTTGAGAGATTTATAGAAAGCCACATTCATCAGTTGTTAATGTACTCATTATATTGGCCTGGTGCTGATGAATGATTGGAAATAGATTCGTTTGTTTTTGAGCCTTTTTGGAACACCATTTCAACCAAGTGCCAGGTTTGCAGCTGACATCTTTATCCTGGATACTTCCTTTCCTTCCTCAACATAGCCGAGACTATCCCTATACTCAAGGACTCAGGGAGACAAACTAAGAAGATCCAGATGTCTCAGACATCTGGTTTTGACCTGAATTCTACTTCTGCAAGGGGATTTTCACTGACTATCTCCATCTCCCTTTCCTCATTAGTTTCTGTCTGTTATATGTTTTAGTAGTGTGCTATTTTCCTTTTTTGTAGCAAAAATTATATTGTAATTATTTGTGCATTGTCCTTTTTCTTTGTTTATTGTAAAACCATGGGGGCAAGTAATGGATCAACCTTGTTTACCATTGTTTCTGCAATAGTTACTATTGTACCTGAACCCTAAAGTAAAGGTTAAATAAATATTTGATGGATAGATGGATGAATGGAAGGATGAATATGATTGGATGAATAGATGGATAAGCAGATGACTGGATGGCTGATGTGTGACTGGACAAATGGATGGATGGATGGATGGATGGATGGATGGATGGATGAATGGATGGATGAAAAAATAATAAATGAATGGATGGTTGGATGGATGAAGATATAGATAAATGAGTATTTGAACATTGGATATATCCAAACTAATTTGTCTAATAATTTCTTAACTTTTGGTTCTTCGAGCTTTTGTCCTTTTCCCATTATTCCTGCTCGTGTTATACAACATAATACCAAATTCTAGCTCCCAATTCTGTTCCTATAGTACATATCACACAACTGTTTTAGCATGAACTTTTTTCCAGTCTACACAAAAATAAACTTTTCAGGAGAATAATTTATCTTTTACGTTGCACAAAGTGAAGTGAAGAACTGACAATTAACCAGAAAATTCAAGCTGCACAAACAGACAGACTGAGTCACCACCTCACACCACAGTTATTTTTGTCTGTTATCTGGATAATTCAGTCTGCATCTGGTGTGCTTTGATAATTTGAGTAGTTGTCTCAATACATCCCTCATTTTATTTTTCCTTAAGGAGGAGTAAAATAGAAAAAATTGACTTGTGGTTTCTAGATTGAATCTAGACTTTGGGTTTTATTTTTCTCCTAGTTCATTTTCCAAGAATGACATATTTTAGGTTCAAGAATGACCTAAAATTTGTCAATCATTCTTATCAATGGCTATTGGCTACAGAAAATTTTTCACATTGTACAAGTGTGTAGAGATGGGATCCCAGTCCTGATTTGGGACAAGCATAGAGTATGGAAAAAAACACTTTGGTTTCCAGTATTTTAACTTCTCAATAAGCACACCATTCAGTTACTTGCAGTACTATTTTTTTCTTAAAGAAAACAAAAAAGACAGTTCAGAAAATCACATAAACTTGAACTCAACTGTTGCACAAATCAGAATGCATCTGGAATAGCCAAAGATGTTGATCTTGTTCCCAGGGAGAGATTTGTGACTGGAGAGAATCAGACTCGTTATCTAATGAATTTGAACTCCGGATTAAGGCTGCTTTTGATAACTTATATCATAGTTCATCCTTGGCCAAGGTACAACATGATACGGTCCAGAATTTTTGATTGCATTTTGGTGGTATTGCAAAAATTAGTTTTTAGAAATTCTGGGTCTTGCTACTTCTTAGAGAGTCAATAGAAATAAAAATAATAAAAGTGAAAAAAAATATTGTTTCCCCTTGCTTAGAGTAGACCTAAATCTTCTAAGGAGATAGAAGCACAGAAGGGCTGGTATTTGCCCAGATTGTGGGGAAGGTCATCCCTAAGGGTGATCAAAATTCAAGGAAATTTAGGGTTAATAATTTATATTAAATTTACATTATTTATATAGCTTTGTTCAAACAATTATTATTACTCTTTTTAATCTAAAACTAATACAGTTCAAATTTCTAAAATTTGAGAAATATGAAAAAAAGTAAAAACAAGAAAACTAAACTCATCTATACTCCCCCACCTAGAGAGAGCCAGTGATGACATTTCAATGGACAGTTGCATGTTTTTTCCTCCAGCCTTTTCTATGCAGGTGAGTATTTTTTATTTTATACAAAATAAAGCAGAACATATCACACATGGTGTTTCTAACCTAAGTTTTCTAAATCATAAATCTTAACCTATTTTTAATGCCATTAAATGGTTGCCTTCTTCAGTATTATTTTAAATGGCCACCTAATATTCTCACCGGATTCTTTTTCTCTTTTTTCAACTTATTTAGAAAATAAGTTAAAGAGAGAGAGAGAGAAGTAAGTTAAAGAGAGAGAGAGACAGAGAGAAGCGATTCATCTCCCCAAGGGAGGGGAAGGGGCCAAATCTCCTCATAGGCTTTCTTAAAAATCAGACATTTAGCATAAGACAGAGCTTTCATTATACTGACTTTTCTAGTAATGAGAGAAATCATGAGACCCAGATTCAATTTCTAGTTTTACTAATTAGTTGTATGTTTGGGGGCAAGACTTCTAGGCACTGATTTTCTCATCTATGAAGCAAAAGATTGCATAGTTGATTTATCGAAAGTCCGAGAGGGGGACTTCTGATACATAAATTACTGAATGCTCAGTTTCTTAACTCTTCTGATTTGCCAACCAGTGTGATCCATATGAAAGGAATTTCCTCTTCCCCTTCATTCTTGGATTTGTTTTCCTTTCATTTTTCAATTTTCTTTCTCTTGAAACAATGAAATGTGATGCCTTTTATCTGCTCATTAGAAGACGGGTGGTTGGCTTCTTCCTCCACTGCTTCTGCAAACTCGGCACCAGTCTCCCACTGTAAGTGAGAGGCCTGCTTTGTGGCCCGGGGATAAGGCAGGTACCTTCATATTGCTCCTGCACCAGACTCATTTGACCTCGATGCCCTTGGTGTAGAAAATTGACTTTTGGAGCTTCAAGAAAGTCTCTACCTTCTTGCAGTCTCCAGTCAGAGGGAGAAGATAAGGAAATGTAAAACGCACATTCATTTTCTTTGGACCAAAAACAGAAAAGTTACTTTTTCCTCTTTTAAAAGGAGCAGTAAGGATTTTGTGTTCCACATCAGGGAAGAGACAATATTTTTCCACTGCAGCCTCTGAAAATGGATAGAGGACACAATTTGCCCATGTTTGGGAATGTAAAGGAATTCCTGAGGTTTGATAATAGTTCATAGAAAGATTTGCAGAGTTTTCTAAAACTGCTATGTGCAATCCTGCACAGTTAGCTTCTTGAGAAATTTTTCTTACCCATTGCCTGAAAGGAAGGATTCTCCCTACCCCCAGCAACCAAGCTACTCATGCAACTGGCTTGAGACTAACAAAGACCAGGAGATTAAGTACAGGTTTGAATTTTATCTCTGCATATCTCCGGAGTCTGTCAATTTGGGTATCTCAAAAAGACCCAACATCTCTCACCAAAGAGTCTTCGGTAGCATATCCAGAGATGACATGAGGAGGCTTCTGATGTTTTGCTTTCATCATGAATTCCATTGGCCCCTAGAAACTTGTGAACTGGTGTGAAATAGGAGGGGAGTGAGGAGTAGCCCTGGCACATTTCATTGTCTCAGGAGATGCTGATATTCCCACATATCAGTAAACAAGATTGCAAGAATGGTGGTATTAGATCACTGAACATCCTCTGAGACATTTCCTTCTTGACTACTTCTTTCCCATCCTTGTCTGTGTTACCAAACATAGCAATAATATTCACTGAACTAGGCACCACTCCCTACTGTTGCCTATGCTCTGAGTTGGTCTCTTCTCACTGAGATGGTGAAAAATAAAATGAGATAATAGAGGAGAAAAAGCTTTGAAAGTAAAACACTTTGCATATGAAAGGGACTGGAGATTTTGTTTATGATAGCCCAGATGAATCCTGCCTTGTCCCATTGTAGCAGTCCATGATAATATTTCATTGTTGGAACTGAAATTGCCTTATAGTAGACAAGTGCCACAGCCCTTGGATTGGTAGATAAACACTACAAGAAAGCATATTTCAGATCAAAATGATGAGGTGCTTTTGAACATTTAGAAAGCTTTTGAACATTTGGAGCCATTCAAAAAAGCGGAGGAGGGGGGCCTAGAAAAGCACTGAATAAGTTGAAACAGAGCTGTAGGACCAGCTAACAGCGTTGCTGGAGAGAATTTTCTTGCAATGGACCAGACAACAGCTATGGTTCCATTCAGCTTTAAGAATCTGGAAATCCACTACTACTATGATGATCTCAACTGCTGTTTTAAAATATGTAAAAGACTTAATGTAAAAGAAGAAGGGTTTTATCTCAAAGCATCACACTAGATCTTGTTGATGGAATTATAAAAAGGAGAATTTTAGCACAATGCAAGAACAATATTCACACATTTAGAAATTTCATGTAATTAATTTTTTTAAACTCGAATAGATGTAAGAGTACTCTGACCAAAGCTAATCCTATTCCTGATTCTTCACTGAGTTCTGAGTTCCCTCCACACACACTTGGCAAATAGTATTTTAAAAATCAGAGGAAAGCCATGTGTTAGTGACCATATGCTAAGGGTCCTCTTCTGATCCTACTGCCTTGTATCTCCTTTTTTCATCAGACTCTCTCTCAGGGAAAAATGAAGATGTTATGCTGGGGTTCCTCTCAGACCTCCAGAAACTAAATTGAATTGAATAAAAACTCTTGATAGGAGTTTTTTTATTTGTTGTGGAGTGTTGTGTATGGCTACTGCCAGCTGGAATGCTCTCCCACCTTGTCCCTTGGGCAAAAACTTAGTCAGTTTCAGTTTCTTTCTCCTCTGCTCTCTGACTCTTCCCTGCCTGACTTTACCCTTCCCTTGAACCACCAGCAGCACCACCGTGAGATCAGATAGTCACATTCCCAATCACCCTGTATATAAATCTAGTGGACACTTGCTGCCACGCATATTACTTGTTTACATTCAGAGTAAAGACTATGTCCTACTTATATTTGTATTCTTAGCATTTTGCTTGTTTCCTAGCCTTTAGGAATTTCTCAGGATAAGCTTATTTGATTAAAAATATTGGTATGTTTTGCTTTATTTTAGAGCCTAGAAGGTTAGCTGCAAAAGCATTCTATGACAACCTCAAATGCAACAAAACACGAGTATCTTTGAGTTGTAGATATAGTTAAGAATCTCCCAAAATGCCATTTGGGGCTACTAAGGAAAAAGGATCAGAAAGCAAGGAAGCTCCTATCTCAAAATCTTTGCACTTTCTCTTCCAGCTGCAGTTCCACCTACTTCTCTCCCTCACTCATACATGTCACATAAAAATGTTAACTTATCAATGAGGTCCTGCCTAACTACCCTATATAAAATTGAACCATCTCTCCCCATCTGCAACACTGCCTATCCACCTCATTCTGCTTAATTTTTCTCCGTAGCACTGATCATCGTAGACATACTATGCACCTACTTGTTCACTTGTTTATTGTGTCTTCCTTCTCATTAAGAAGAAGGAGACTTTGTAGATTTCATTCATTGCTGTATCCTCAGACCTAGAAGAATGCCTGACACATAGCAAGTGGCAAGGACTCAGTAAAAATTTATTAAACAAATGAATAATACTAAGTGAATTGTTGAAACAAAAACAAAACTATGATTGCACAATAAAAATTCAAAAACATGACTAAATAAAAGTCAAAGAATTATCTTGAAACAAAGAATAAATGTGTAGAGAGATATAAAATGTGAAATAATGTAATTTAAGAAGCCTAGAAGATTAATCCAGGATGTCCAACATTTACCTCACAGAGTTTCTAGAAAGAAAAGAGAGAAAATAAAAGGGGAAATATTAAAATAAAATTCATGAGAGTTGAAGAGCTAGTCATCAATCTTAAAATTGAAGTTTCATCCAAGGATAAGAGAAGATACCAAAAGTTTTTAAAAAGAAAGTGGGAAGTCACCTACAAAAGAATGAAAGTAAGATTGGCATCAGTTTTCACATTAACAGCACTGGGTGGAATGCTGAAGGATAATAAAGTTATGTCTTAACAACTCTGAAGAAAAATCATCTTGAAACTAAAATTCTATACCTAAGCTATCAGTCAAGTGTAGTGAGATAAAATAAAATAAAAGCATTTTTAAACCCACAATGAATGTAAAAGTTTACCTTCCATGAAGCCTTTCTAAAGAAATAAGACGATCTATTTTAACAAAATAAAAATGGAAACAAAGAAAATAAAAGAAGAATCTTATCTAAAGACAGATAAACAGTAGGCATTGAAAGAAATCATCCAAATTAGAATAGCAAAATGTCTTTAAAAGAAGGTAGATTATCCTGTGACAAATAATTATTAAAAAGTTAGATAAAAGGTGAAAACATAAACGACTTTAATTAACCAAGAAAAAAGAAAAGCAGTTAGAAACACCAGAAAAACATATAAAACTATGAACAAAAGTCGTGACAAAAACTAGAATGTAGTCTGATTTTAACCAATTCATTGTATATATAAGAAAGAGAATCTACTTGATTTTAAAACTTCTGGAGTGTTTTTCATTAGTACAAAGGTTTAATGACATAGATTTATACCTCTGTAAAGTCTAGTTACACAAGTTGATTCTGTGGTAAATTATGTTAATATTGACTACACAGTCATCTTAACAAAAATGGGATTACAATTTTTATAATATTCTGTGCTGTTTCTTTATCACATGAATTTTTATACATTTCTTTAAAAATCTCTGCTTTTTAAGAAGAGTCCATTTGTATTGCAAAGTGCTGGCCCATAGCCATTTCTTCTATTACACTGGCTACGTTGTGGGATGGGATAAATCAGACCACAAAAATTCCGAAAATGAAAATATAGCTTTTGTTTTCTGATATGGATCTCAAAGAGGCTATGAGGAGTTTGGAAAGAATATAGAATTTGCAATCAAAAGAAACAGTAATCTCAGAAAAATCGTCTAATATATTTTTATGCCTCAATTTTCCCACCCTTTACTGGGGCTCTTGTCCATAATATTATACTCCTTTATTCAGAGTTCCAAAGAGGTAAGACAGTCAAATCCCAAGCTATAGGAAACCCTGACAGTGGTCATTTTCAACATATAAGCCAGGAGTTGTGGAAAAGAGCTGGGCAGTTTTTATGCATTTTTGGCATGCAAATAAGTGTGCCAAATGTTGTTTAAATTACTCCATATGATTTCTAAGTCAACAACTTCAATGTTCCCTGTGCTGGTGTCAAATTTCTACATGAAGATCTTCTGAGGAAACTGCTGACTTACTGAACATTCTGCAGTCAGCCACCCACACAACTCACAGCACACCTCAAAAACACAGGTGGGGAGAGGGGAGGATGGGGAGACTTCGCCCCAGTGGCCTGCAGTGCCAGCCTCATCCTCCCTAGCTCAAGGATTTGTCACCAGACATCAGGTAACTGGCCATTTGATTACAATGGGCTCTGGGTTGACAGAGGAAGGCACCCTGCAAAACTCCTCTGTGTCTTTCTCACATGCATGGCTCTCCTCTCTTCTAAACAAAGGCTGCTCCAGTTCCTCTCCCTGCCGTGATAGCGTTTCCATGGGGTGCATTGGGTTGAGGATGGGGGTAGACAGGAAATACACGGAAGATAGAAAACAAAAATGATTTGTGCAAATCCTCATCTGGGAAGCCTGAATTCCTGGTCGCCTGCATTTATAATATTAAGGGGGGAAAATTACAAATAAGGCAGTCAATGAGTTGGTATGAATCGGATCTTTGTTCTTTGGCAAACCCTGCCTGGAAAGCTGAGTTCAGGCTTCTCATTGACTTGCAGCATCAATTTTATAGAAATGGCTTTAAAATCTCCCAAGGTCCATTCTCCTCCCACCAGGCCAGAAGGAGCAAGAAAGGGTGACCACACAACCTGATACCTTGTGGTCAGACTTATAAAAGGGGCAAGCTCTGTGCAGTGCCTACACACACCCCAAAACACTGGAAGGGAGGTGGGAAAATGGTTCCTTAGAGGGACCCGGGAACAGAGAAAGGGAGCCAAGAGAGGAATAATTCTCCTGGCTCTGTTCTGTGCCACCCACAGCCATGGGCTAGAAGCACTCTCTGAATGCCAAACTTGTCCTACCCAGGCACTCTGCAGCCAAAATGTAGCTTGAAAAATCAGTCAGTCTAGAAATATTCCACAGTCCAGGCAAGCAAAAGAGTTTGACTGGAGACTAGGTGTGGGGTTGAAAGGGAGAGAGGTGAATCCTTTCAAACGTGTATAGATTCCTTTCTAAGTTCAAAACACTTGCACTTTTAATGCGTTAGTCCTCCAGATAAATGTGTGGGGCACACTGCATTTTCTCCATTTAATAAATGCTGAAATTGAAGCTCAGATTTGATTTGGATCACAATCAATTTGCATAAATAGGGCTTGATTCTATTCCTTGGACTTCTCACTTCAGGGTCTTTTCCCTAGACCACATTACCAGTGGATGTCATTCTCTGACCAGCAGATAAAAGCCAGACAATGGAATTCTAGTCATTGGATGTTCAAGTTCAAGAAGAATTTGCTAGAGAGGGAGAGACTTGAGGCTTGTGTGCCCAGCCCTATTTGCCTCTGCCCCACACAGATCTGGGGAGCTGGATTTCATGTGGCCTCCCTGAAAACCTATTTCCTTTTTTACAGAGTCGCAATAACACCTTGCAGCATCCAGATCCTCTATCCCACTGAAGCCTTGACACCAAGAAAATGGAACAGTGGACTGTGTGTTTTCCCTCCAGATATAAAATATTATGCCAGGGGGTTTATTTTTATATTATTATAATTTTTTTTTGTTACTTATCTCCTCTATTCATGAGTCTGCTGCACAACCTAGACCAGATGGGCTCAAATTTCCCCTTTTCTAATGTTAATTTCCACATGGACAGAATAAACATGGTGGCCTTGAGATCTCATTTTCCTGTGCTGATGGAAATGAAAATTCAGTTAAGCCAGGTGGGCCTTTCCACCTTCCTCTCACTGGACAGCTCGCTGTTTAGAGGCTCCTGCCATCACTAACATGGCAGCTGTCACAGCAGTTAGCCATGGAAAGACCCATTAGCTCATTTGATCCCATCTCCCTGTCCCTGCCAGGACAGGATATAGGCCCTAAAAATGCTTCCTGGTAAGGACTGAGTTGGGGTTTATTTATTCTAGGTTACAGCAAACATGGCTTCAAAAAACAGGAAATAGAGTCTCGTTTTGTTAATTATGATACCAGTTATAACAATGGAGTGGAGGCGTTGGTGGAAGCAAAGCTTGCATTTCCATACAAGGCTGTGCTGGAAACTCATCTAAAATCAGGGAACCAAGGGGTGTACCTGTGACAACCCCTGGACCTTGGGAGGATTGGAATCCTGCTTTCACGTTCTACAGGGCTATCAGAAGTAAAAAGAAATCATATCAGCTTGTGAAGTTCTCAGATGGGTCCTAATTTAGTGAGCTCCTTATGGGCAAATAAATTGTTCCATTTGCCTTTGATTGTGGCGAACACTTAAGACACATTCAATAAGGTGCTTAATTAAGACTGATTGAATCCTAGAACTATTCTTTCTATATAACTATGTTTGTAGAGAAATTATAGTTAATAATAATATATTATAGAGCTCAAAATACCTAGAAGAGAATTGTAATGTTCCCAACACAAAGAAAAGATAAATGTTTAAGGTGATGAATATCTCAGTTACCTTGATTTGATCATTATAGAGTGTATATATGTATCAAAATTTCACATGTACCCCCAAAATATGCACAACTATTATTTGCCAATAAAAAAACAAACAAACGACTGTAAAGGAGCCCAAGTTGATCCGAGAGGAGAGGAAACAGAAAATGCACAAGGATTTCTGAGTTCATTTGTATAGAGAGAACCTAGCTGAATAGTGTCTCAGGTCAAAATCAGGAAGCATTTTCTTACTAATAACTGCATTGCTAATAATATGAAGAGCTAACATTTATTGGACAGTTGTCAAGGACTGAGCTAAACATTTGACATGTATTATCTCATTTAACAACACTTAAGAGAAGTGGCAATATTATTTACATTTTGCTGAAAGAAAAAAATTTGAGGGTACAAGAGGTTAATGAACTGCCCAAGATGGCATACAAATAAATGGCAGCCTGAATTCAAGTTCAAATTAGTCTGACTTTTGAACCTATGTTGTTGACCACATGCCATGCTACCTTTCTGCTCTTGGTTTATTTTTGGAGAACCGGTGCAGTCAGAGAAGAGAAGGGAGAGGCAATACCATTGCTGTTATTCATCAGATAATTTGAACTCTACCCTCATTCTGAGAGTTAGTAGTTTTTCCTTCCCACCTTCCATAATCCCTACCTGACCCTTACTGTGTTTCCCATGGTTCCCCTCGCTCACTTGCTCTCTTGAGCCTTTTGCACAGGAACCCTGAATGATGGTTGGACTAAGAAGCATGTTCATGGCCAATGACCTTGGATAACTCTACTTTCTTTCAATCTCCTCATGGGAGAAAATAGTCTCTGGGATACTACCATTCATTATTCAGAGGCTAACACCAACTAATACTTGAGTACTTTTCATCCAGCACCTTCACGCTTATTGTCATATTTGATGTGTTGGGGACAATCATATAAATTAGGCAGGCAGGATTATTAACTTACTTTACAGATAACACAACTGAAGCTCTGAAAACAGGCACAGCTAGAAGCTGGGCCAGATCTAGTTTTAATTTCCATCTGTTTTCCACAAAATGATGGCAGTGTCTTCTGGCAATGAGTTCACCCTGTTCACGCCATCCTAAAGAGACAGTCTGGGCTAGGCTCGGGGCTCAGCCTGTAAAGCCAGCATTTTGGGAGGCCGAGGTGAGTGGATTTCCTGAGCCCACGAGTTTGAGACCAGCTCAGGAAACTTAGTGAGACCTTGTCTCTACAGTAAATCAAAAATTAGCAGGGCATGATAGCATGCACCTGTCGTTCTGGCTACTTGGAAGGCTGAGATGGAAGGATAGCCTGAGTCCAGCAAGTTGATGCTGGAGTGGCAGTGAGTGTGCCACTGCACTCCAGCCTGGACAACAGAGTGAGACTCCAACTCAAAAAAAAAAAAAAGAAAGAGATGGTTTTGGTCTGCCTCACCTGGGATTTCAAGTTTTACCCCTGTGGCACAAATGTCATTCATGGAGATTAAATGTTCTTGGTGAGTGGAGATTTCCATGAGAGCTCGTGTTAATGTTGACTGGAAGACTGTTCTTCTCTTGGCATGTAAACCACTTCATTTTGATTTTCTTTAGTTGTTTATATCTTGTTTTAACATTGTCTTGATATAAAGAGAAATACAAGGTCTTAGGTATCAATGTAAAATTTATCAACAAGTCTAAACAGAAATATGATCTATAAATCCAGTGTATAAAGAACAGTGACATGTGAGTCAAAACACCTGGATTGCAGCCCAGATCTCCCAGTGAATTCTATGAAGCTTTGAGAGGGCTGCCTGCCTTTTCTAAGTGTCAGTGTCTATGGGGGAAACAACAATGGTGTACTAAAGGAACCTCACAGAGTGGATCCCTCCCAGCCTTAAAAACCCAGTGATGGCGTGGTGACTCAAACCTGTAATCTCAACACTTTGGGAGGCTGAGGTGAGGTGATTGCCTGAGCCCATGGGTTTGAGAACAGCCTGGGCAACTTGGCAAGACCTCACCTCTACAATAAATCAAAAAAATTAGCTAGGCGTGGTAGCATGCACCTGTAGTTCTGCTACTTGGAAGGCTGAGGTGGAAGGATCACCTGAGCCCAGTGCTGAGGTGGCTGTAAGCTTACCACTGCACTCCAGCCTGAACGAAGGAGTGAGACTCCAACTCAAAAACAAACAAACAAACCCAGTGATGGCTGGTACCATGGTAGCTCATGTCTATAATCCCAGCACTTTGTGAGGCTGAAGCAGGAAGATTGCTTGAGGCCAGGAATTCAAGTCCAGCCTAGGCAACATATAGCAAGACCCTGTCTCTACAAAACATAAAAAATTTACTGGCCATGGTAGCACACCCCAGTAGTCCCAGCTACTCAGGAGACTGAAGTGAGGGGATGCCTGAGCCAGGAGTTTGAGGCTGCAGTGAGCTATGATAGGCCACTGTACTCTAGCCTGGGCAACAAAGCAAAACTCTGTCTCAAAAAAAGACAGAAAGAAAAAACAGTGCTTTTAAGATCCTTGGCCCTGCTGACCGTGATCTGATCAGGGAAAGTATGTTTGTTCTAAGCAATAGCTATTTTAGGAGACCAGGGTGTTTCCTTCCTGGGATGGCCAGGCAATAAGATGTACGTAAGAGTCCATGGAAGACAAGGTGTGGGGATGGGCAGAAGGCTGGTCTGTTGGGAGGGAGAGGAAATACTGAGCCCCTCAGAGTACCAAGTTGATGACATCGTGCCTCTCTATGGGTGGTCTTCAGACTCTAGATATACTTTTTCTTTCATGAAATCTGTTTCAAAATAGCTAAGTAAGCAGGATTAACCCATCCAAACAACATGTAATAGCCCTTCTGTGTTCCAGATATTTGATAAGAACTAAAAGATAAAGTAAGATTCTGTTCTTAAAGAGCTGTAGTTTATCAACAGAACAAGTAACATAATGATGTAAATTTTTGGTGGAGGCTTGTAAAATGTCAGATGAGAAGAGGGTTAGAGAAATTAATCTGATCATCTATGAGGATCCTTTCACTCCACATATGTATGAATGCTTTGAACATCACACTACTAAGGGCATTTGTTTTCCAGATCAAAGTATCCTTGCTTGCCTTCTCAGGGCTTGCAAACGCTAGATATGTGCTCTGTGTGGCTTGGCAGGGTAATTATTTTATACCAACTCATAGTGTTAACTATTTAATGAGTGGTAAATCCTAGTTTCCCAAAAAGCTCCTTGAGGGCAGGATCAAGACTCATGTTTGTTTTGTTTATTCAACAATACCTAACCCAATATTAAGCACATCAAAAGTTGTTTACCCAGTGTTCTCGTTCTTCTTCAATCTGGGCTTATGGTCAGATCCCACTTTCCTGCCCTGTCAAAATTGGGAGTGGCTGTAGGATGTGCTTTCACTGATGAAATTCAAGCAGGATCACTTGGCAGAAGCTTAGAGGATCACTGAAGAGTTTCAGCTATTCTGTTTTTCTCTCTGGCACGTGTCAGGTGACAGCTGCTTATCAACCTGGGGCCTGGAGTGACTCTGACACCACAGAACAAAGCCCCCTGCCAACCCACAATGTTCATGTAGCCTGAGTAAGAAGTGTTGCTTCAAGCCACTGAGGTTTGGCTCTTGTCACCACAGCATAACCTAGGCCAGCCTGCCTGGTACAACAACAAATGTGTTGTTTAATAAATATTTGCTGATCTCTGTACTGATGCCACAACTGTAGCTGATAGGTAAGGAAGTAAATAAAGTAGATTGGAGGTAGCCCTAGGAAAAGGCTACTTCCCCTGGAAAAACACATTGCTGTCTATTTCTAATATGCTGCTCTTCATATTAGAAATAGGTCCTATATCTTTCAGCATTTTTTCCACCTTGAGGCTGCTCTGCTGTAGCAAGGAATGTCTCTATCTTTGCCTACAGAATTTCATACTCAGAATAAGAAATGTAATGTATTGTCCTGGAAAGGGGCAGAGAACCTTAGGAAAAGTTAAAATGAGAGCTTCTCTGAAAGGGCATGCAAAGATTGGAAAGGCAAAATTCAACCAAGAAAGAGCTTCCCAGGGATTTCCGTCAAAAACCACTGGGAAATTGCAATAGAGAGTGAAGCCTTTGGGTGAGCCTTGGCCTCTGGTGTCAGCCAAACCTAAGCTTGAATTCCTGCTACTTCCTTTACCTGCTAGGTGACTTTGAGCAAGTTGCTGAACTGCTCTAACCCCAGTTTCCTCATCTATCAAACAAGGGCAAGAACAGAACTCAGTTCTTAGGATTACTGATGACATAAGAAGATAACGTTTCTTAAGAAGAAGAAAGTGGTTGGGTGTGGTAATCCCAGCACTTTGGGAAGCTGAGGTGGGTGAATCGCTTGAGCCCAGGAGTTTGAAACCAGCCTGGGCAACATAGTGAGACCCCATCTCTAGAAAAAAGAAGAGGAAGGAGGAGGAGGAGAAAGAGATGAAGAAGGAGGAGAAGGAGAAGGAAAAGAAGAAGAAAGCATTTGTATATTATGTGCTGTTTAAAAAAACTCTTAAATAAAAATAAGTGAGATCATTTTCAAGTGCACTTAGCACAGTAACTACAACATAGTAAGCACTCAGAAAATGATAGCTCTAAAAAAGTAAGAGGATATGGAAACATTCACTAAAGGTCCATAAAACATAAAAGGGAGCTCTGCCTGGTTCAGCTTCCAAGAAACTAAAACTCTTGCCCAGAGCACAGTGATGTGGCCATTGGCCCTCACGCAGACAATGATGATTCTTTTTCCAGATATCAGAACTTACCTGACCTTCAAGCAGTTAAAACTACTCTCTGGGAAGTGTTCAACAAGACTAGAGAAACCAAGGAGACCATGATGAAGAAGATATCAAATAACAGGAAAGCCTCATTCCTCCTGAGCTGATTTCCAGGACTTTCCAGAAAGTTAAAGGTGACTGGCCTTAACTCTGTTCACCTGACTTTGAGGCATTGGCCAGAGGCCTCAGGACAAGCGAAAATGTGAAAGGTCATCTGGTCTTCACTTGGGGCAAACTAATGTCCTTTTGTTCCAGCTGGATGTGGTCCCAGAATAGCAGTAAAGAAAGAAAAATGTGCTTAAGTTTCTCCCACTTCCCTTTCAGTGTTCTCTCACTTAACAGGGGATCTTTCCAGGGCCCAATGCTTTCTTGAGGTTCCGCCCTGAGAAAATTATTCTGAAATTAAATGACGGACATCCAAACCTGAATGTTGTCACATGCCAGGATTGTCCCAAAGCCTCAGTTTCCCAGAAACCATAATACCATGTCATAGTATATAAATTATTGTATTATATTATAGTAGTAACAGATTTGGCTTTGATTTGAAAAGCAGAGACAAACAGGATTAATTTCTGCTCCTGTATGTAAAGTGAAACTTTTTCAGTCAGATAAAATTTAATTCAATTTAATTTAATTTATTTTATTTTTGAGTCAGCATCTTACTCTGTCACCTAGGCTGGAGCGCAGTAGCATGATCATGGCCACTACAGCCTCCACCTGCTGGGCTCAGGTGATCCTTTCACCTTGACCTTCCAGGTTACTGGAACTATAGGTGTGTGCCACCACACTCAACTAATTTTTTTGATTTATTGTGGAAATGAGGTCTCACCAAGTAGTCCAGGCTGGTCTGGAATCCCTGGACTCAGACAGTCCTCTCATCTCTGCCTCCCAAAGTGTTGGAATTACAGGCGTGAGCCACCACAGCTGGCCTGGATAAAATTATTTAAGTTGTTCACTCCGTTCACCTTTCACTGGATAAACATTTATTCTGTGCCTATTATTGTGCTAAACAGTGCTAAGGGCTGACAGCAAGAAGGTAATTCAGCCATGATCTGCAACCTATAGAGTTTACAGTCTAAGGAAAAGATTGGGAAGCAGGGCCCTCACTGCCGGGTTGCATTGTTTCAAGGATGCCCAGCATGTATGAAGAAGGAACACCAGTCCATCCTAGGGAGCTCAGGAAGGGGTTCCTGGGGGGGAGGAAATGAGTTTAAAATGAAGGATTAGAGTGAAGTGGGTAAAAGAGGCAGAGGGAAAGGAGGGCAGAAATGGGATGAGAGGAGAAAAGGTTAATTCAGGCAAAGGGAGGAAAGAAAGTGGCTCAAGCAAGGAAAAACAGCACCTCCATATTGCTGGAACACTAGGAGGTGGAGAATGATGGGAAATATAGATTTTTCTAGCACCCAGCAAATCCCCATTTTAGAAAGAAAACTCTAAAATGAACCCCTCCTCCTGGAAACACCTCTGTAACCCCTCCTCAAAAGATTCTCAGGTACATTTAATTCGCGCCGAAGAATTTAATTCACTGGAAGAAAACATAAAATGGAATCGTCAGAATGTTCAAAGCTCCCTCCAAGTCTCTCTCTCTTTCCCATTTTCTGTCCCTTTTGTGAGTACCAACCCCCCAATGGTAGGAAGCATTTGTCTAAAAATAGACCTTCTAAAAGACCCAATTTTTTCTGAGTTTCATAAAACATCTGCTGAACAGTTTCCTATAACTGTTTTTGGCCATTAAATCAAAGCCGGCAAAAACAATGTTCTGTTTCTGCCTTTAAAGCAAAGAATTGCCATCAGGCCTTCCTCTCAGACTCAGACGACAATGGGGCCAGAAATAGCCACGGGAGGCTTTGAAACACCTTAAGGCCCAAGTCCAAGCATAAAGTAGTTCCTAGTGTCTTGTTTTTCTCTATTTTTAAAGAGGCTGTTCATCTCCCAAGTACAGAAAAGAAACTTAGATAAGCCAAATCTCCTGGGAGAGGCTACCCTACCCCATGCAAATTACCACCTGCAGTGGTGGGGCGGTGTGGTTTGTGTAGCTCAGGGTTGGTAGAGACCAGAGACCGGTAAATGTCTCGTCCTGGGTTGGCAGGGCCAGCCACACATGTGGAGCTGCATATGGGGGTGGGTTGGTATCTGACTGTGTGGTTGTGCTTGTTCTATGTGATGTCTGCGCTGTTCGCTGGGCTTCTCTTTGTTCATGTGGCTCAGAACGTGGGAGTTTGCAGCAGCCTGTGCTAGCTAGTTCAGGGGAAAAACTCACAGACACAAGGTTTAAAGACCTAGTGCGTTCTGTCCAGATGCTTCCAACTAGCCAAGCATCCCAGGCAAGACATTTTAGCTCTCTGACCCTGTCTGTTGTCTCACCTGTGAGTTGCAGGCATGGTGCAAAATCTGCTGGGCCTTGCAGATGGCAGGAGGAAGCCAGGGCTTAGTGTGATGCAGGCTGGGAAACTACCCCGGGCTAGGGCAGTCAGGTACCAAGTATAGCTCAGTGCTGGAGGTCGGCTGAGGGGCCACTGTGGGGCAGTACTGTAGTTGAGACCTGTGTCCATGTGTACATGACCCAGTCAGGGGCTGTAAACAAATGAAGTTGGTTCCAGCACCTTTCTCCCCACCTTGCCCTCCACCTCTCTCCTCCACCCCCACCCCGGGAAAAGAAGGATTTAGAACACCTTTTTTCTCTAGGATAGGACCTCAGTCTCTGCAGTGGATCTGAGGATTGGGGGAAACAATCAAGGTAGGCCAGGCTTGGTTGCTCAGCCTGTAATCCCAGTACTTTGGGAGGCTGAGGCAAGTAGATTTCCTGATCCTGTGGGTTTGAGACCAGCCCGGGCAACTTGGTGAGACCTCGTCTCTACAATAAATCAAAAATTAGCCGGGCGTGGTAGTTCATGCCTGTAGTTCTGGCTACTTGGAAGGCTAAGGTGAAAAGATCGCCTGAGCCCAGCACGTTGACGCTGGGGTGGCCGTGACCATGCCACTGCACTCCAGCCTGGGCGACAGAGTGAGACTCCAACCCAAAAAAAAAAAACAACACAGAAACAATCGAGGCAACCTTTTGGTGCCAAGGAGTCAGAAGTCAGCACAACAGTGAGGGGACATGTGACTCTGAGATTACAGAACACAAAGGGCGCATCTGTGGCATGTATCTACTTGTCTCACGTGGCACATGCTTTTGGACCCAAGATTTAACACTGTCTTAAAATGGGTGGTGTGGCCAAAGTTACGGCATATTCGATGTCCTCGTCAGAGCCGGCTCAAAACAGAGATGGACCCAGGACCCACCTGTGAGCAAGGTGTGAGCAAAGGCAAGGGCACGGCTGGCAGGGCTGGGCTTGATGAGCTGCAACCCTCCTCCCAGCTTAGCTCCCCATGCCTCTGCATGCTGTCTCTCCATTTGGGTAGAATGACTGCCACAGTTTTTGCTAGAAACTGGTTTTCATGTTCCATGACCATCATAATTTGTGACTAGCTCATAAGACAATGGAGGCTGTTCATCTCATCTGTGGACACACTGAAGTAGGTACCAAGTCTGTAATTTCAAGAGCAGAATGAAGAGTGGGAGCATACGTGTCCTTGTTGCTATGAGTTTTTCCTGAGCATAGATAAACGATGTTCACGTCATGGGAGAGAGAAGTCAGCTCGTTTTCTTCCTCTTTTCTTTCCTACCTCCTTCCTTTCCCCTGCCCCTTTGTCCCCTCTTTTCTTCCTCCTTCTCTCTGTCCCTCTCTCCCCACCTCTCTTCTTTCCTTCCTTCCTTTCTCTCTTTTCTTCTCTTTCTTTCTTTCACCATCTTTTCCAGTAAATATCAGTTTGTATTTAGTAGCACGCTGAGAAAAGTTTAATAAAAAAAAAATGGACACGTATTTTACACAAAACAACAAAGCCAAAAACCAGTTAAGGTGAAGGAAAAAAACCCTATAAATTTTTAAACCCTCACATGATGCTACCGCTACCAGAAGACATGGTGTAAATTTGCCTGGAAACGCACCATCCAGGAGATGCAGGCAACATCTGAGCAAAACGATGCAAAGCCTGCCAACATTTTAGCTTGTTTGTGAAATTATTTCTGCATACTTGTCACTTTTTGAAGCAAAACTCGAAGTCTATTTATAGATCTATACTTATTTGATAGAATAGCAACCGCATTGAATGGGCTGCTTTAGGGGTTGCCTGTTGCAAATTAACTCTGTGTGTGTGTGTGTGTGTGTGTGTGTGTGTGTGTGTGTGTGTGTGTGTGTCAGGTTGAGATGTGGCAATGAATAGCAGGAGCTGCGCTCACAACTCCTCAGCCCCTGCGCTCTCAAAGCCACACATCTCACTCTCCCCCATGTCCCTGCAGGCTCCCACCCCAGAGCCTGCCCCTGAGCTGTGCCTCTGACAAGCGTAGCGCAGCGTATCTGCTACTAGTAAAGCAAAACACAGCCAGGAAGAAGAGAGGCGTGGGACGTCAGGTGGCCCAGAGTGGCAGTGTCCAATATTGTAACTGGGGAAAAAGCTTCATAGATGAAAAAAATTTTTAAATGAGTCAATTTAATTTGCCCTTGGACTCACACCCTGCCTCTCCCAGGGAGACAGAAGATCAGCCCCCCATTTCCAAATATGAGGCCATGCATTCAGTAAGGTTGGGTGAGATGGGTCTGTCTAGATTCTAGACCCAGGCTCCTGTCCCAGCAGCCCTCCTGCTCACCCTCTGTGCTACCCAGCTCTCATGAGCGACGCAGTAGCTGCTACGTGCAGGAGGCACATGAGGAGCCCTCCCGGAACCCCGGGAAACAAGCCCAGCCTCCCTTGCCGTGGGTTAAGCAGCTGGAACAGGCTGCACAGCTGGGTCTGGCTGTGGGCTCTGGGCACAGTGCTCATCTCCGCCTGTCTTTCCTTTTCAGCCGGTCGGAGCACTCTTCAGTTGGCTTGGGAGCAATCATCCCCTGGGTCCTCCCCAACTGCATTTAAGGAGCCCTCCTTTTCATTTCCTCCTCACCCTTTCCTTCCTGTAGAAAAGACCAGTCTATTCCTTGTGGGAGGCAGATGTGACCAAGACACCTGCTGTGAGTGGGAAGCAAAGGGAAGGACCGTTGGGTCTTCTCAGCTGTGCCTGCCGCAGGCTCATACAATGGGGCGAGGTCAGGGCAGTGAGACCAGGGCAGCGGGCTCCTGCTCAGCAGTGGGGTCTGGGCAGGATGGATCCTATGATGAGAGATGTCTCGGGTGGCTGCGTGGGCCATGCACTGTTCAGTTTCACACAAGGCCTCATGCTTTGTGTGCAGAGAAGCAGGGCTTTGGGCTCCCCTTATTCCCTTGTAAGTGATGGATTTTGCAGGATTAAGAGGACAGCAAGACGCCTGGGACCTCAAGCATTAAGGCCTCCTAAGGGGGTTGCTTGGTAGTTAGGAACCCTGCAGGGTGGAGAAGGAGTCTATTATGGCAGCATTTAACCTGACTGGGTTTAAGTTGAGGGGTAACAGGAAGAGACAACCTCAGACAGTCCTTCAGAGAAGGGAAACAGCTCCCTGAACAGTGCAACACTGGAGAAAGAACACAGCCTTGCACATGTGTGTGCACATACACACTCGCTCATTTATACACAACCAGTCAGAAAGATCTAAACCCAGGACTGCAACCTAGCTCTGTATCTGTGGGCAAATTGCTCAACCTCTCTGAACCCTCAACAGATTCCTTTAACAACAGCAACAAAACAGATGTTTTCATCATATTTATTTCATAGGATGGCTGTGAGCTTCAGATAAGACAATATACAAAAAGTGTTTCCAGTTTATTCAACCAGTATTTACTTAATTAGCATCTATTCCCTGTGAGTTTATGCCAGGTACTAAGCAGACCCTAGGGAGTAAAGCAAACACATTGCAGAGAGCATTGCAGTGGGGGAGACAGACATTAAACACAAGAGTTCACAGGCAAATATGCATTTACAAATGGTGGCAACGACCTCTGAAGGACTGCCCTGAAATCAAGCAATAAGGAGGGGTAGGGCCTCTGCTCTGCCTGGGACAGTCCATGAGGAGCAGACACTCCGACTGCCCCCAAAGAGTGAGAAGGGGACAGCCATTGAAGGCTACAACACTGTGTCCATTACAGAGCACCTGTCATGTGTCACCAGACTTGGGACTCAAAGTGGAGCTTGCATCCTGGTGAGAGAAGAGAGAGCTTAAAGAAAGATCATGAGAAATTATAAAGGAAGCACTGTGGGGGAAATAGAGTAGAGTCCTGGGGAATGGGTGGGCGGGGAAGGGAGGGCTGAGGGAGTGTGCTGCCAGTGTACCAAAAACGGTTGAAACAGGAGGATGGAGGCAGTGGTGTCTGAAAAGTCATGAAGACCATGAGAGAAGAACAGAATCGTGATCTCTCTACTCTGGCTTCTTCTGTGTGGCAAAGTACTGATAGGAAAGCAAGAGTGGAGTCAAGGAGATCCCAAGGAGGTTGAGGAAGCCGTTGGAGGACTCCGAGTGAGGCACAGAAGGGGCGTAGCCCAGGAAGGTGGCGACAGAGGGACCAAGTGGCTGGGTGCTGGAGAGAGCTGAAACGCAGAGCCACTGGGATCTGTTGACACATCAGATGTGAGAAACAGAGAGGAGTCGAGCACGGCTCCAAGGATGTCGGCCTCAGAAACTGGAGCACAGGATAGAAATCACAGAGGAAGAAAGGACCATAAGGAGTGGTGCGTGGTGGAAACCTGGTGTTCCACTGCAGTCACGTGAATTCCAAGACATCTATTTTGTGAGCTCCATGAGTGTGTCTGTAGTCAGAGAGAGCCAGGCTGGAGTTACAGCTCACACATGCCTTCTGAAGCCTGCGGACTGGAGAAGAGAGTAAGGAAGGTCAGAGAGCCAAGCATGCGCCACTGCTAGGAGGTTGAGTTGATGACGAGGAATCAGCAGAAAGGACTGAGCAGAGACCAGAGAAGTAGGAGGGAAAACAAGAGGGAGCTACATCCCAAAGGCCCAAAGAGCAAGCACAGCGAGAAGAGAGCAACTGATTGTGTCAGCTGTCACATGGAACGGAAGAATAAAATGAGGACTGAGCTTCCAAATTCTCACCTCACTGTGATTTGAAGGGCTGCCCAAAAGCCCCATCCTCTGAAAGAGTTTTCCATTTTGAGTAGTACCCTCCCTGCACTCAGCCTGAAATCCTGCCTAGAATCATTCATGGGGACAGAACAACAAAGGTTGGGCCATTTTCTCAAGAGATGCCAAACAGCTTCTCCCCATGGATTGATGAGTGCTTTGATTTAAGAGCCATAAGGGTCCACCTGACCTTGGAAAATGGGATCAGACCTAGAGGGAAGGGAGTGGATAGGAGAATTTTGGGAAAAAATGGTGTGGGGATAGCTCTCAAGAGTCATGCTTTCTGAACAACTGTGAAATTCCCTTCTGACCCCTACACATCTCTCATCTGAAGATAGGGGAGCTGAGAACAGCCGGGCACAGGCAGGGTGCGCTTTTGCACTGAGGCAGCAGCAGCTGTGATTGGGAGGGCAAGGAGGAAAACAGCACACAGGGAAGCCTCATTTGCAGGTCCCAGAGCAACCTCCCCATTCCCTGCTCAAGAGTGTTTATGGATAGGAAGGCCTGGGCTGGGCCAGGGAGAGGAAAGCCAAAGGCCTGGTCTGCATGCTGCTGATAAGTGATTCTACAAGACAAGCAGAAGGAATCCAGACAGAGATCTAAGAGCATCCAGATGCTGGCCTAGTGGGCCCAGTTCCTGAGCTATGACAGGCTTTCATGTACACCCCAGCTCCTGGGGAGAGGGGCCTGGCTGCAGGCCCTCTCGCTCCCCAGTGCAGACCCAGGCCCCCTGGATAAGGGAGGAGACCATGTCTGTAACTTGATCAACTCAACCCTGGCTGCCACTTCTCTGCACCCAAAAACACATGGCCCAGGCCCAGTACAGTTTGCCAAATCAAATGTGAGGTGTTTAGTATAGGCTTAATCATTTAAATGAGGCATATGTATAGGGCAGTGTGTTGGATACTTTAGATACTTAAGTAGATTTAATCTGCACACAGGAACAAACTGGGAGGTAACTATTATTTTGTCTCCATTTGACAAAAATGAGAAAATAAGGCTCAGAATGATGAAGTAACTTTCTCAAGGTTGCACCGCCAATACATGGGCACACTGATTCATATCTGTTCTTGCTTTGTCCATGGTATCTCTGACTTGCTAACACAGCCTGCTACTGAGCCAAGCTTCCCTGATACCGCAGAGAAAGAGAACACTTAAATATTAAATGCAAGTTTCCTCCTCCTAAAGTATTTTTTTAACTTTTTTTTTTAATTTTAAAGATGTGGGGTACAATTCAGGGTTAGGTATACAAATGTTCATTATGTAGGTACCCTTGATGAGGTGTGTCCCCCCCTTCCCCAGGCAGATTCCCACTACTGCCAATCTCGCTTCCCCGCCCCGCTCCTGGCACTTTCCCACTACTGCCAATCCTTTCTTATAGTATTATGGTAATTGTTCAAGGTCCGCTTATGAGCGAGAACATGTGATACTCAGCTCTTTGTTTCTATGAAAGATCACTCAGTATTTTAAGCTCTAAGTCCATCCAGGTTGCTGTGGAGTTAATGATATTGTTCTTCTTTATGGCTGTTTAATATTCCTTCGTGTATATGTACCACATTTTTTTAATCCAGTCTTCTTTTGATGGGCAGCATGGTTGGTTCCATGTTCTAGCTACTGTGAACAATGCTGATAAAGATATGTGTGCGGGTATCTTTTTTATAGAGTGATTTGAGTTCTTCTGGGTATATTCCCAGTGGGGGAATTGCGGGGTTACATGGAAGGTTGATTTTTAGATATTTTAGGAATTGCCATGCTGTCTTCCACAGAGGCTATACTAGTTTACACTCCCACCAACAGCACAGAAGTGTTCCCTTTTTGCCACATCCTATCCAGCATCTGTTGTTTTTTGAGTTATTGATGATACCCATCCTGACTGGAGTTAGGTGGTATCTCAGTGTAGTTTTAATTTGCATTTCTTTGATGACTAATGAGGCTGAGAATTTTTTCATGTATCTGTCAGCTGCTCGTAAAGTATTTTACATCAAGAAAGAGAGGGGGATTTAACAAAGCAACACACCACATATCAGAGGGTGCAGCAGGAATGTTTCTGGGTCCTTCCTTCCCTGCGTTCTCCTTTCTCCAGAAAAGAAAAAGTAAATTGCCTACTTCCTTCTCCCGTGAGTTTGACAGAACAAAGAAGCATGGGACAAAAGCAGGGAAAGGTGAAGTAACAGCCACAGAATTACAGCAAAGCAGCTCGACCCATATCCGAAAAGCGTTGACTGAAACAAGGTCTTCCCACGTGACTGGTGGGGAGAGGGGCCACCCCAGAAGAGGGGCTTTCCTTCCTATCTGCAGACCACTCGTCATTCTTTGGGACAGACTGATGGAAACACCAGGAGGTGAGGAAAGACACAGAGGAGAGGAATGAAAAGAACAGAGTGCCCCGGTGAATGGGGAAGGGAGGGAGCGGGGAGGAGAGATCCCAAAGGTCAGAAGACCAGGCATGCTGATGTGTAAGTTTTCTTCAACCTTCTGAGTCTGGGAGATCTGTGATTCCGAAGGGGTGGGGTTGGTGAGGCAGAACCAGGGGCTCCAGGGCTTTCATTGGAAAAAGCCAAGCTTAAAAGAAAAGAAAGCCTCTAGGTATTCAAATCTCTTGAAAGATAAAAAACAGAAACAGACATAGCAGCGAGCAGAGAACTTGGGAAGCAGAAAACAGAAATATGAATAAATGAGAGTGGATAAAAGACAAGTGAAACAAAAAAAGTCAGAACAACCAGCCGAATGGAGGTGGGAAGCAAGGCGGATCTAAAACCTTCTGATCCAAGGAAGGGGGTCACAGGACTTTTCAACCCAGGACAGGACCTTGGTTGCCCCTTTCATAGCCATGTGATTCATTTGTAATCCATGGTTTGTGGGCCATTTTGGTGTTTGAACTTCCCAGACTGTAGCTTTGTGAGATAGCAGTGTAGACTGAGTCCTTGTGGTCACTCAATGGTCATGGGTGGGATGGATGGATGGATGGATAGAGGAATGTGTGCAGGGGGTCTTTCGCCCAAGATGACTGAGACCCTCTGCAGGTCCCTCTCAAGGGTCCCGATCCCACGCCCCCTGGTCTCTGAGCTGCTGTCTGACTTCTAGAGATGATACCTGCAGGGCTGGCAGAGGGATTGTCTTTGTATTCATCTGCCACCTCCAATCTGTGCCAGGATTGGGGGAGATGAAGAAATGGGAGATGGGAGTGGAGAAGGGGCTTTGCTGTGCATATTGAAGGAGTGAAGAATTTTAGCCAGAGGCCACTTTTTTATTGTAAGGAACAGGAGAACAGACAGTGGGACAGCAATGTCTTTTCCAAGCTGACACTTGGCTTCACACAATGTAAAAAGAGCAGCAGTCAAGAGTGAAGTCAAGACACCAGCACAGAGTTTGAAAGACAGGATCCTTGGATCCAGCTCCAACTAGCCCCCGGCTCCCAAATCAAGTACAAAGTACTCTCACTGTGGTGTTTCAACAACTCTATATTCTGCTCTGAGCCACACACAGTGGTACTCTCAGTGCTAGGAACAGGACAGAGAGCAATGTAGACGAAGAGCCCATCAGAGTGGTGCCTATGGCCTACGGGGAGGTGTATGTGCAAGGAGCTAACCATGGGATTGCAGTTGTGATAAGTGCTATGGCAGCAAAGCATAGGATGCTCGGAGGGCATGGAACAGGGCATCTGGCTCCATCTGGGTGGCCAGGGAAAGCATCCTCTAGGGAGTAAATTTTAGGTTGAGGCTGAAGAGTGAATCAAGGAGTCAAACCCAGCCAAACATGGTGGAAAGGGACACCACATACCTGGCTAGAAAGCCCTGGTTGGAAGAAGCCTGGCCTGCCCAAAAGACAAAGAGGCCGCCATGGCTAGAGTGCAGTGGTAAGAACGTGCCTTGGCAGTCTCACTGAGGATGGGAAGACAGAAAAGCTGAAGAGGCAAAGACCCTCTTTCTTGTGGAGTCATAGCCCTGGAGTCTGAGAGTAAGTTCAAACACCCAAAGCAACAGGCCTGCATAGTAAAATCGAGGCCTGCACCCACCTGAGGTGTGTGGCTCAGGAATGAGGGGAGTCATACCTAGGAGGCCCACTGTGCCTTAGGAAAGGGGGGCAGTGAAAGGAGTTGAACACTACAGAACCAAAGCCCAAGGGCCCCTACTAGGGCCTAGAACACATTTGTAGCATCAGGGGATGCAGAGAGCAGGGCCCAGGCTCTGAGCCAGGCACTGGGTTAAGCTGCATACAACAAGTAAGTACCAGGTTATGCATCCCAGACTGTAAAGACAGCAAGAATTCAGGAAAAAGAATGAGCTCAAATAACTAGGGGAGTCTTGGAGAAGGAAGCAGAGATGGTTGGACTTAGGAAAACCGAAGGACAGGCAAGATTTGGGGTGGGGAACATTCCTAGGTGGGACAAAAACCATAGGTCCAAGGGAGGCCTGTGTCCCTAAGAGGGAGAAAGGGCAGCTGGTTGGGGTGATGGGTCAGACCTGCAGGGCCAGGAGTGGCTTTGACTTCTGGTTAGAAGAAGGCCATGCAGGGCCATGAGAGGAGCACTGGAGGATCTTGAAAGGTGAGGAGCAACACGACACAGGCAGGAGGGAAGTTAGTCAGACAGGAGTGTCCAGCATAGAAGCAAGAAGTCAGGGAAGCTAGTCAGATGTCACAACAGCTGAGGCCAAGCAAGATGGGACCAAGGGGGCCCACTGCAGATGGGAGGAGAAAGTGCCACATCTAAAGGGGCATTTCCAAGCAGCAGAACGGGCCATGGTGTAGGTGGAAACCATGCTCCTGAGTCTGAGTGACTGGAAGGATGGCCGCAGGGCTAGAGGAAGGGAGGGTGCGGACAAGGGAGGCTGGGAGAACAGATGGGGGCACATTTATTTGGGGGCATTTTTAATTTTAGCAAAGATACTTTCACCCCAAAAGTCAATGGCTGCCAAACTTTTTTAAAACAGCAAACTTTTTTAGAACTCTTCTTTCAAATGAAATCGTAGTAGGAACCCCAGTACATGAAATAAATTAAAAGGGAGATGTACTGGCTTAAATGTAGGGGTGCTGTGAGCCCCACTCCTCAGTCTCCCCCAGCCTCACCCCTCAGATCTTGAGAGCTTCTTAGAACAAGGCTAGAATACAACTGCTATAGCAGCTGAAGATATTAACCAACCCTGGGGCAGAGATCAGAGTCAGAGATGAAGATTTGAGGTCGCCAGCACATAAAGACATTTAAGGCATGCACAAGGAAGATAAAGACCGGACAGTCTGAGTGGTGGGGATAGTCCCAGTGAGGGGTGAGGAGGAGAGGAGTCCAAGACCTAGAGCAAAGCATCCAGGCTGTTTTGCCATTTAAAATACCAGCTCCATGTTGACACACAGTCGACATCACCTCCTCCCCAGGACTCTCCTTCCTGGCTTCCCCTCCTCTTCTGGCTCTAACCCCATCTCTCCCCACCTGCCATGGCCTCGTGCCCAACTTGCATCCTTCTTTCCTCTCTTCCTTTCTCTCCTCCTGCATCAGTTCCATGGGTACCTCTCCATCTCTGGCTTCTTACTTTAGACTCTGGTGCATCCCACCCCCCTCTACAACCTCACTAGGGTCTTTTTGGACTGTATTTCATGATGTATTTTTAGCCCCTGTGCCATCCTGAGGATGTGAGCAGTATTCCTGAGTCATGGTTTTGAAGGAAACAAGGGCAGACAGCTCCCTCCACATCTCTGAAGATGGCTTATCAACCTCTCACCAGGCCTGCAGGGGAGAGCTTTATCTGCTAGTTCCTCTTCTGGGGGAACGTTTTCCTTCTTCCCCACCCCCAGATCGGCCTCCAGCTGCTACAACCCAAGGGGCTTCAATCAGAAAAGCCAGCTGCTCCAGGTGGTCCCAGGAAAGCTAAACTCACTAATATCCACATCCTCAGCAGAATTGGTTTCAGGAAAAAAGGGATCATGCAGAGCCTCTGGTGTTTCTATGACTGAAAACTGAGAGAAAGCCTGTTGAGAGAAGGAGCAAGGTGAATCTTGATTCTAAAAAGTCCTGAACTGGGAACCAGAGACTTGGGTTCTAGGCTCATTGCCTTGAACAAATGACTTAATTCTATTCAAGGAGGATTTACCAAATCACTTCTCTATGAGAGGCTCAAATCTGGGTTCTAGTCTCACCTGAGTAAAATGAGCTGATCACACTAACAGTTTTATTCATTAAACTATGTTCTGATCACAATAATGACTCTATTTATTGAATAAATATTACATGCAAAGCAAAGCAACATACAAGACACTCAGAGATACTCAGACATTTTCCATAGGGAGAAAGTGAATCTCAAATAGTTTGTAGAGTCCTATGGCCAGTAAATCAGGGTGTTCATCATTTTGGTGTCATCCAAATCCCAGGCATGTCCACTTCACCTCTCTTTCTCTGCCTGGGCTTCTCCCAGCTCCCACCTTTACCCACCCTCAATGTTGAAGAAGAACAACCATGTTTCAGAAATTTGACCCTTACTGGGCGCCCCTCCTAGTAGTATAAGAATCAGTGTTTCGGAAGCTCAGAGTGATGAGGGATATGGACAATAGCCAAGCAGGTGCCCATGTTTGGCCAGGCCTGTGAAATACCTACATGCACAACACCCCCTGCTGCCCATGCACCCATATAGACCAGAAGAAATGTTGGGTTTGTGACACTAGTTCACTCAATTCTGTCACCCAAAATTTTAAAAGTAAATTCACTTGAATGTTGTCCAACAGTGTCCAATATAGTAGGATTAATAATTATAATATTACAGAATAAAGTCTTAGACACCTAGCTCCCTGGTCCCTTCTTTCATATTCTCTTCCTCACCCCTCACCTCCTTTTCTCAGCAGCAACTTCCTTCCTACTTTCCCCACCCTTTACAATATACCTTTGCCGGCAGCTTGAGAATCACTGCTTGCCTTTTAGATGCTCTGTGATTTCCCAACAGAAGATACAAAATGATGTGTAAATTACATGGCTGGGGTGAGAGGTGGGAAAGAGAAAGAAGCCCTGAATCAAACTCAGAGGCTAGTTTCTTCCAGATGGACACAATTAATCCCAGGGGTGTTGCTCAGAGAGGGATCGGTCTGCTGGCCTTGATGCAAGTCCTGGGACCCGACTGATCCCTGTAGGATATTAGTCACTCCATAAAACCTCTAGGCCAGTTTCCCAGGCTGTGGGGCCCTATAGGCAATTTCCCATAGGGTCTCAGAGCCTGAGAACCTATGCATCTCACTGCTCGGTCGTCGGTTCATGTTGCATCAGATGTGATTTGTCTCTTAAAACATGACTTCAGCAAATGTCCTAAGACAAAACTGTAAACTTTCTTAACTTCTCTCGCAGAGGGAGCTCCAGAACCCAACCCGTCATCCCTCCTTCTGGCCATGGAGCATTTCAGAGCCTGGAGAAATATACAGTTCTTGTCTTGAGGATATGCCACACGTGTGTTACCAAGAAGTCACATGTTAGGGGTCCCAGAGATGGTCTTGGAGTCAACAAGAGGACAGTAAAGAACTTAGAGAAGAAAGTCAGGTCCCCAAGACACCTCGGAGAGGGATCCGAGGAAAAGGAAGCACAGACTTCCATGTGGCAGGCCGCAGAGGTCACCCAGTGTGAACCCCTTCCACAACATTCCTGCCTTGGATTTGCTGGTCTTGGCTTAAACTCCTCCTTCCCCTCCCCAGCAATTGATTTCATCTTTGTATTCCCTTCAGTGACAGTTTTCAACAGCAGATAATCAAATGGTGAGCAGCGGTGAGGTGGGAGGCAATGGAAAGGATATCTCAGTAATGATAGGACAAGAAAATGCATTTTTTCATCAAGTCTATCAGTCCTAAAGTTCTCTTATTTCCACAGAAAGGAATTCAGATTTAGAGGAGGGAAAGAGATCAGAATGGATGTAGTAGATTTGAAGAAGAGAGGAAGGCAGAGGGAATGTGACCTGAACAGCAGACAAGGAGGGCCGGAGCTGTGCTGGGTGATGATCTGCCACATTACCTGACCCACAGGTAAGCTCAGGTCCAGGCTAGGTGTTACAGAGAGTGTCCTCATGTGGACGTAAACATGATCAGAGGTGCTATGGAGAAGACATAACTCTCTGGACACTGTCCTTTCTTCCTGCCCTGATCACCAGCCACCTGAGGCCATGTGGTTGTGTCTTGGTCTACTCTAGAATAACAGTAACTGCTTAGGATAAGCTAAAAGCACTCCTCCTAAAAAGCAAAACTGGCGTTTTTACAGTATTTTCACTTTTGGTGATAAAATAGATGAATGTATCACTTTGATTCTGAGGTAGTAGGATCAACTATGTAACATAAAAACCAAGTAAAATAAAAAACAAAATTCCAGAATCCGAGGTCATATCCTTTACTCTAATAATCATAGACAACTGCCCACCTGTAGGATGGGCTCTTCAAATACCTAGGGATTTCCTAGCCAACTGGTCTTACTCAAAAGTCTCAGCCAAGAAACCTGAATCAGAATCAAAGGGCAAAGGTCAGGGAAGAAAGAGGAACCTGGAAGCTTGGAAAAGAACAAAAAGAAAATGGCCAAGCCATAGAGGGACTTAACTTTCCAAGTGTTAAACCAACTTTCTGAGCTCTAACAAAATCCAAACCCCAGGGTACTGGGGCTCATTTATACTGGCTTGAGGTGACTTCCTGTTTTTGAAGAAAAGAGGTGGGTAGCAGCTCAGAGATGTTGTGTTCTGGGCACCAGTCAGCTTTGACAAAACAGTCCTCTTTCGACTTCAGCATAACTGGGGCAGATATGACAAGATAGGATTACTCCCTAAACAAGGAGTTTCACCATCAGGCAAGCCACTTACTTAGGAGAGGGGGAAGGTGCCAACTCAGGGGCTGGGTTCCAGGGCCCAAAGGGAGATGATAGGCATTTAGAGAACTTGTGGGATGTTTTCAGCAGAAAACAAAGAACCCAGTGCTAAAAGAGGACAACTGACAACCAGAGAGATATGTCAGCTGCTGCCGCCAGGCGCAAGATTTCTTGCGCTTACTCCTTCATTTAATCACAGGAAAGGCACTTGGAGAGTGTGGTGGCCCATTAATGGGCACCATGAGTCAAACAGAATGGATGGAGATTAGAAGAAAAGAGAAAGGCAGAGGGAATGTGGCCAAGTCAGCAGACAAGGAAGGAAGAGTTACACTGTTTTCAGTTCGGTAGAGCAGAATCACACTGGATTTTCTGGGCAAGACCCAATTTCAAATGCCAATCCAAATGTCACCGGAAATAGAAGCCAGATGTTAGACCATGTGTCCTATGTTAGTAATGGGAGTGAGGTCACCACACCACGGACAGCAATAGAGGTGGGAGCTTGGGTCTGGCTTTGCATCAGGGTGCTGCCTGCTCAGGGACCACTCACATCACACATCACATGCTCCATCCTGCCCCCCTCCTACCCTTCACCCTGCAGGTGTTCTTCTAAATAATAGCAATTACCACAACTCTGATATGTTGTTTGTTCATTAGTGTTTCTTAATCTTACTGCCAAAACAAAATAAAACATTTAATAAGTAGTGGTTAGGAGAGTGAGTCAATGTAGAAACCTATTATTTATGTTTTTCCAGCCCCCACTTCTTCTGAACAGGGCCTGTGTCTTACAATCTATACCTTCTCATACACAGTAGGTACCTTAATAAACATGCACACTACTCATAATAGCAAAATCATGGAACCAACCTAAGTGCCCACCAGTTGCCCAGATAAAGGAAATGTGGTAAATATACACCATGGAATACTATGCAACCATAAAAAAAGAATGAAATCATGATGTTCTTTGTAGCAACATGGGTGGAGCTAAAGATCATAATCCTAAGTGAACTGATTGAGAAATAGAAAACCAAACAGCACATGTTCTCACTCACATGTGGGAGCTAAATGGCCACAAAGATAGAAATAATAGACACTGGGGACACCAATAAGTGGGAGGTGGGAAGGGAGGTTAGGGTTCAACACCACCTATTGAGTATGATGTTCACTATTTAGGGAAGGGATCACCTGTGATCCAATCCCTACCACTACACAATATGTCCATGTAACAAACAAGTACATGTACCCCCTGAATCTAAAATGCAAATGGAAAAAAAAAACTAAGCTTCCTTGAATGCCAAAAATAAATAAACGTACACAAATGGACTGATTCTAATGAGTTCTCTCTGTGGATGAAAGGAGAGGAATAAAGGATAAGACACCAGAGGGTAGGGGCACGCCACACCAGGCAATGCTGAGTATTACAAAGAATACATTTGTCATTAAGACCCAACAACACTTAGGATACTCACTCAGCACCTCCCTTGCCAGAGCTTTGCTTGCTCCAGCCCACAGCACACTGTGTTGCCACCATATTTCTCCACTACCAATTTCCATTTTCTTCCTACACTCTGTTTACAGAGCTTTTTCCATCCTACAGTCAACGTTATTTGGTCTCCACGTGGGTTCTGAGCATTCCCACTCATTGGCAATGAGTCTACCAAACCCACTCACTTTTGCCCCCAGTTTAAAAATACAAAACGAACCCCCTGGTTTTTACCTAACAATGCAAAGTAACCGCAGCTGACTTTTCCCACAGGTGAATTTCTTTGACTAGGAAAGCACAATAAATTTGAAGGTAGGATAGGGAATAAGAGTGGGGAAGAATGCAAAAAAGACCCCATTGTCTTACTTTTCTGTAACTCTTACCAATTGCGAGCGGCTTACCCTGAGCCTACTGCACTTAGCAATCATCCTGAGGACTGCGTGTTAATGTCTCCATTTCCATCTCACCAACAGAGGATGAAAGCGCAGGTCACCTCTCACAGTGAGCTACCAGGGCCCAATTCCCTTTGTCCTGCTTCCACACAGAGTCCTCATGCAGTTGCTATGGGGCAGTCCAACAAACCCCAGGATTGGGGATCAGAGAGACCTAAGTATGAATTATGCTGTTGCTAATAGTGTGACCTCAAAAAATGTATTTAAATGAGAAAAGACATCTAACTCGAAAGGTGTGTGTATGATGTTTAAGTGAGACAGCAAACAGAATGCCTGGTGTGTGTCCAGGCATTGCAGATATTTGATAATGCAAACGTTTGCATGCAAAACTGTTTTGGTTTTTTTTTTCTAGAATGCCAGGCACCATACCAAGCTCAGCAGAGGTTGGAAAAAATAATATTGGCCACCAAAAAGCAGGAGAAAGAGGACAAAAAGGAAAAGAAGAGAAAGAAGCAAAAGAGTAGTTCACCTATTTGAACTGAACAATAATAATAACAGTAAGCTAGCTGCTTCTCGGATGGAAAGTTGTCAAGCACAATAGAATGCAGTGAGCACTGTAATAGAGGCAGGCATGTAAGAGGGAGGGACTCTGTATAGGAAGGTCTCACACACAAACACTTGAAATGGGTCTTTATGGGTCAGGCGCAGTAGCTCAGGACTGTAATCCCAGGAATTTGGGAGGCTGAGGTGGGAGGATTGCTTAAACCTAGGAATTTGATCCCAGGCTAGGCAACATAGCAAGACCTCATCTTTACAAAAATCAAAAAAAAATTGAGCACAAACCTATAGTCCCAGCTACTTGGGAGGCTTGAGGCAGAAGGATCACCAGAGCCCAAGAGTTTGAGACTGCAGTGAGCCATGATTGTGCCACTGCACTCCAGCCTGGGTAGCAAAGCAAGACCCTGACTCAAAAGAAAAGAAGAGAAGAGAAAAAACGAGAAGGAAGGAAGGAAAGAAGGAAGGAAGCAAGGAAGGAAGGAAGACAACAAAGAAGGGAAGAGGCATTTGGGGCAGAAGGACTCACACATGCTAAAACATCACCCTCATGTCCATGAACTGCATGAACCTCACAGGGACCTGTGGAAAATGAGACTGAGAAGGTAGACGGGCTTCACTGTGAAGGGCTCAGTTTGCCTGGCTGAGTAGGGGGACTTTATCTCAGAGGCCTCAGAAGTTCCCAGCAAGGGATGTGGGGGACACTTGCCCAGATTTGCTTCAGAAAGATGACACAGGTGGCTGTGTGGGAGACACAAAGGAGGGGAAGTTGGAGCAGGGAGACAATTAGTAGCCACTCCAAATAGGAAAATCACACAAGTAGATGGTGCTATACGGCAAAGGAGTGAAATGTTCAAAGCCAAAGGTGAATCCCAGAGTCATCAAATTCTAAAACATAAGTTGGCTTTCTGGGGCTAGTCTATTCCTTAACTCTGGACAGGAGTCACTACAAACCCTATCTCTGCTTCCCAGCTGCCTTCTAATCCCAGAGACAAAGGTGAGTAATCCAAAGGAAAGAGCCCCAAAACCAAAGGGAATATTTATTTTAAGTAGTTTGACGTCTTTAGGAAGGGGGAAAAAAAACTCCCAAGGCCTGAATGGGGAACCATGACATGCACAGAGCCCGGCCATTGTGTAAAGAGAAAAATTCCTCAAGATTGTGTTTGTCCAAGAAATCAGACAGTTTACGGTCTCCGAGTCAAAACACTCAAGGATTGAAAGCCAGAGTTTCCTGGGCTGAACCCAGTTACTAAATAAAATGAAAAGGAAAGAGCAATTAGATGCCATGAATTGTTAAGCGGGTGGGGTTGGTTGCCAAAGCTCTAATCCAGCAGATGCGACAGAAGAAACTCGGTGGTTTGCCAGGCCTTGGCCCCACCCACCCCTCCCTCTGCCCCACCGCCCACTCTGACTGGCACTGCTCATGGCTGTGAACACTCCAGCGCCCCAGAACACCAGAGAGAATGCGAGTTCGGCCGAGTCATGTATACCGGCAAGATTAGCGCAGGCTCAACCCAGAGATCAAAAGAAACCCCTCTCTTCTTGCTAATTTGGGTAACAGTCTTCACTGAGACCTTGTAAAGAATGACCATCAGAAAGAGCTTGTCAGTCTGTCTTCATCCTTTTGAGAAATGTTGTGAAGGGTAGGGGAGATTTTACCACCTGTGGAGGAGAGGCTAGGCAAGGAAAGCCACCTGATAAGAGAACGGGCAGATGCAAAGAGAAGGAGAGAACGAAAAGGAGATGGACAGGGAGGTTGCCCACACTACCCTAGGCCTGTTCCTTCTCCACAGTTCCTAGTTCTGGTCCCCCTGAATCACATAGGCCACAAAGAAGAACTCCGTCTGTCAGCCACAGAGTTCTTATCAGGACCACCCTGGCTGAAACACTGAGGAAAGAAATAGAGACCGTGATGAGGAAAGAGTGCTGCCTGACATTGTCATGCCCCATCTGTGCTCCAAGTCACTGAATGGGACCTGTTTGTAGTAAGTTGGAATCCAGCTGCCTCCTGCCTGAGGGGAAAAAAAAATATACCAGTCACCTCTGGGCAGGCTGTATGTGTTTGGGGTTGCCCAGTGACCCCAGACATTGTTCAGATGTCTCCCACATGATCACACCTCTGAAGCCTTCAGAGAAGTGTACTCTCTGACTTAGAGTTACTGGTGGTATGGCAAGGTCTCTCGGGCCTGAAGATTCTTCAGGAGTTAAGGCCTCAAGACTGCGTTTGTGCAGAGATCCTGAAAAGACACAGAATGTAAAGCTTAGCCCATCGTTCAAAGTCATGACAAATTCAGAGGGAGGTGTCAAATTTCTTCTTAAAGGTGAGGAACAAAAACAATTCATAAACAAAAGAGGAAATACCCCAACCAAAATCTGAAAACTATTAACTCTATCTGTTTATTTCAAAAAAGCAGATGGACTTGACTTTTTTTTTTTTTCACAGTTAAAAGAGTTGGATGGTTTTTTAAAAAGTCCTTTTTCAGGAAAACTTCATTTTCACAACTGGCCTTCTGAGAATAGAATGAGGTATTTTCTGTAGTAGAGTCTGATTCTTTCATCACTACCAGGGAGCGTTGAATGATCACCCACACTGCATGGCAGAAAACAGAGTGTACTGTTAGACCGCACTGATGCCATCAGAGTGTTTGTGGGGTGTGTAATTAATATTTTGCTTATGCTGGTAGGCTGGGGGAGGGGATGGGTGTTGTTTTGAAACCGACATCAGGACACCCTGTATCTGAACACACTTCACGTCACTGAGGGTGGTCTCGGAACCCATTTGCTCAGGACCAGGGTCTGCCCTAAGTCAAACTGAAAGGTAGTACTTCATCTCCTCTTTTTTTTTCCTCCCTGACCCTTCTCCTTTTGCTTCCTACTCCTTTTTTTTCAAGTAAAAAAAGAAGAGTGCCGAACTAGATTGCGTTACATCAGGGTCTAAACTAGCCATCCTTCCTAGGGGTGTCAGAATTCTACAGAGCGGAAGAATTCAGGCCAGGGCTGAAGAAGATGAATGGTGACCGTGAAGCCAAGGAGGCTAAGACCAGAACGGGGACCCTGAGGGAAACTGGATAGGTCTTCTGGGGGCACCTCATATCCCAACAACTTAATCATTTGCCAGTGGGGTGGCAGTGGTGTCAGAGCAAAGATTCTATCATCAGCACGGGGTCCTGGGAGCCCTGCACAGGTGAGGAGAGACAGTTACGAAGCTGAGTAAATCTGATCTTCAACCCTGGCTGCTGCTCAGCAAAAGTTAAAGATCTGGTCATTTAAAGAGCCTTGGGCTTAAATCAAAAGAGCTAGAACCTCAACACAGCTCCTCTTGTAGCTAGGTGACATTCAGTTCTCCTTACTCTGTAAAACAAGGATGGTCACAAGATGATGCTGGGGGAGCTGGCATGGACCAATGCACTAGACGATTTAGAGATAGGAGAAATCTGCCAGGTGATTTCCAGAAGCAGTGGGATTGGAAACATTCTCTTTTGAGCATTCTCTTCTAGTTTACGCTTGAGAGGAGAGAGAGACAAACAGTGATCATGCTACTGTGCACCATTTATGGACAAAGAGATAACCATGGAGCCTTTGACAATTGACCAAGAGCTCTGGTGATTTTAGCCCAGTGTGGGACCACAGGGAGGCTGACAGCAGAGGCTGGCTTCGGTGTTAGGCCAGGTGTTGGACAGCGGGTATGGCAACATTCCAGGTGGGCATGGGCCAGTTTTCAGGACAGGTGGCATTCCTGTTGAATACATCCAGGGAATCTGCCCAGCCTGGAACCTGAGACTTGGCAAATCAGAAAAGAAAAAGAAAATGGTCTCAATTATTTTCCAGGACTCCCATACTCTCGGTTGTGTTAGATTCCGTCAGCATTAACCAGAGTTGAACATTTATTTTATTCCATCAGTAGAGACAGACTTTAAAACACCTTCCCTGACAAGGCTAAGACTGCAGGTTCTGACAATGATATACTGCCTCCAGAGTTGTTGTGTGTAAGTGTCTTGGTTCTTGTTGTTTTGTTTTAAGGTAGCTTTACAGTTTTCCGTTTATAAGTACATTGAGCACAGAAAAGAAACAACACACCTTGCAATAACATTGATTTCTGAAAAGTCCTCTCATTCTTGCCGGGGAGGAATTTGATTTTTAGGAGCTGTTTTGTCACAAAGACAAAAGTCTTAGCAGTTTGGATTTCAGCCTTCCAGTTTTCTTTTCATCGTGTGTAATTTCAAATTGTACTAGGTCCTTGGGCCTGAAACATAGTGAATATAGCTCAATAGCTCCCCCTGAAGGTCAATATGGAGGTATGCAGTAAAAGAGGATAAGATGGGAACCTCGAGCTCTCCCTGTCTGACCAGCCCGGATAAGTCCATATTTAGGCCCAAAGACAGGGTCGGCGTGTAGCAAAACCAAGTAGCTTTATTACTAGCCCAGTTATGACACCAACAAGCTGTTTATGCATGTGCCCATATAGTTTAGAAGATATTGGGCTTTGGCTTAAAACAGGACTCAAGCCTTGGATTGAATTCCAGCATAGACAAGTTACTTAACCTCTCCGATTCGGTTTCCCTTTCCGTATAATATAAAATAACAACTTTTTTTTATTTCTCACTATGTGGCAAGCCCTGTCCTAAGTGCTTAGCATGTGCTAATCCATTTAAACCTCACAAAACCATCTGTTTGTTGTGCTATTATTATCCACTTAGTACAAATAAGAAAACTGGGGCCAAGAGTGAGCTAGGAATCTTCACAGCTGATAACTGGAAAAACAAGGTTTAAATTAAGGTGGTGTGGCCTGGAACCTGGACTCAACCACATAACCATACTGCCTCCCATACTTACCAGACTGGGCCACTGTGAGGCTTTGGTGGGAAATTGTCAACTGCCTAGCCCTGGTACAGAATACATGCTCAATAAATAGTAGCTATAATTATTTTCATTCTTGGGCGACCACTTTCATAAAAGTTACCAGACGCAGAGAATCAGTAAAAAGAAATTACCAAAAGGACACTCAATGCCTATGGCAAGCATCAATGAAATCTTGTGTTTCTGACTTATCTCACTCAGCATAATGTCCTCCAGACTCATCCATGGTGTCGAATATGGCAAGATTTCTTTCTGTTTTTAAGGCAAAGTAATATTCTGCTGTATGCATGCGCCACGTTTTCTTCATTCACCTGTCAGTGAACATTTAGGTTGTTTCCACATCTTAGCTATTGTCATTAGTGCTGCAATGAACATGAGGGTGCTAATATTTCTTCAAGATCCTGATTTCAATTCTTTTGAATAAAGACCCAGAAATGGAACTGCTGAATCATATGGTAGTGCCATCTTTATTTGTTTTGAGAAAACTCCACACTGTTTTCCAGAGTGTCTGTACCATTTTACATTCCTACCAACTCTGCAAGGGTTCCAATTTTTCCATATTCTTGACAACACTCGTAACAGGTGTGAGATGATATCTCATCTTGGAGAAATATGATATAAAAAGGAAGTGTCCAATTAGTAGGTAAAATGTACATAGTATTTGAATAATTGGTATATCACATTAAAATTATGTAAGAATGCAAATCCATTCTTACTATAAATTCTTTGTATTCTTAGTGTTGATAGTAACCTGCTACAATAGGAGAAAAATTTAGTTCAGGAAGTGTTCCAGTTAGATCTGTGACACACACGTATACACACGCATAACACACACACACACACACAAATATTTTAAGAAACTTCTTGTTGCCGGGCTCGGTGGTTCAGCCTATAATCCCAGCACTTTGGGAGGCTGAGGCGAGTGGATTGCCTGAGTTCGCAGGTTCGAGACCAGCCCGGGCAACTTGGCGGGACCTCATCTCTACAATAAAATTTTTTAAAAAATTAGCCGGGTGCGGTAGCGCACGCCTGTAGTTCCAGCTACTTGGAAGGCTGAGGCAGAAGGATCGCCGGAGCCCAGCGGGTCGACGGGGGATGGCCGTGAGCATGCCACTGCACCACTCCAGCCTGGGCAACAGAGTGAGACTCCAATTCAAAAAAGAAAGAAAGAAAGAAAGAAACTCCTTCTTTGCATACTTTATTTTAAAGAAAGGGACAGGTGAGTTTGGGGTGTGGGAGGAGAGAGGCGAGAACTTTTCTGTGGGGAGGGGGTCTTTGAAGCCAAATTCAGGGGCATTTATTTACAGGAAGTAGAGGTGCGGAGTGGCTCCTAGCACAGCGGTTAAGAAGCACGGGCTAGATCTTCAGGGATGACCTTCTTGCTGCTTGCATTGGCTGCAGACTTGAGAACTTGTGTTCTGCGCCTACAGAGACCCCTTCTGCCCAAATGCTGGTGGTGCAATTCAGCTGACAGCTGCATCTCCCAAAAGATGCTGAGAAAGAGGCAGAGACCAAAACTTGTCCTGGCCTTTCTCATTTCTGACAAGATTCAGTCCCTTGCTTGCATGCCCTGGGCCACCACGTCGTTCAGCAAGTTCCTCCCACGCTCCCAGCTGGCATCAGGCACTGTGCTGGGAGCTGCTGGGGACAAGGATGGGCAGGCACTGTCCCTTTTTCCATAGGCAGCTCAGAACCAGTTGATTGCATAGTTGGGTACACATGCACGTGACAACAGTGTGTGGCAGAGGGTCACGAGCAGGGCTGTTGCCCTGTCAGAAGAACGCTTAGAGCCATTCCAGAAGAGGATCTATGTAAACAGCGAGAGGACTGTCCCTGCAGCAAGCAGGTGGGAGGACAGAAGCGTGCAGGGCCACAGAGGCCTCAGGCAGGGACCCCAGCACTGGGGACCAGGAGGTGAGAAGTGCAGGAGTGAAGCAAAAAGGCCCTGTGTGCCCCCACAGAAGGTCTGAAGTTGGGCCAGTCGGCAGTGGCGGCCTCTTTTGCTTTCAGAGAATGAGGAAGATTTACAAGGGTGACGGTTGGGGTGGGGAACTCCTCAAGGATTCACACTTCTGGCCTGGGCTTGGGATGACACAGCAGCAGCAGTGACAGGGCAAGGGCAGCCCAAGGAGCAGTTTTCTGCCTGAATGTTATTTATTACCTCTTTCCTGAGGACAGGATGATGGCTTTATGATCAAAGGGGCAGTCTATGGAGGCCTGTATCAATTTCTAATTGAAAGCCAATAATCACCCAAATAAAAGCCTCTGCTACCCCCATGGGACTTCTGAGGAGACTAGAATGCAACTTAGAGGTGGTTTACAACAAAACTGGGGTAAAGAAAGATGAAAAACAGATAGATTAAGAAGGGAAAAAATACATTTCTAAATTCTTCTCTAGAGCACACAAGTTTTTTTAAGGCAGGTAAATTGCAACAGCCCAGCCACACTGGGTGACCCCTTGTGATGGAAGAGGTGATAGCTGGGCCCATAAATAAGTGGCAAGTGTCCCAAGCCCAGACCTTTAACATTTCTGTGATTTTTAGATGTCCCTAAAAACAATGATCCTTATAAGACCCAGATGGAACCAGAAACCAGAGTCCCAGCTCAGTAAGGGCCTGGGCACAGGGGCTCTGGGCCTGGAAGGAAACCTAGAGGCTGTCTTGGGCTGCCCTGGGCTCTGGACTCAACTTCTTCTTATATGGGTGAGCAAGGTACACAGAAAAAGAGTAAAAAGTCCATTTGGAAAAAAGAACCAGAGGAATTGCTCTGCTTGTCCAGGAAGTAGGACCACTGTCCAGAAAACCTCTGATTCCGAAGCCTGAAGCCTCTCTGATGTCAGCCTCTTAAGTGCCTTTCCCTCTCCCACAAATTCAGTGGAAGAAAGTAGATGGCCTCAAAAGCTCCTGATGCCCAGCAAGGGTTCCAAATCAAGTCCAAGTCTCCCTCAAAGCCCCATTCCTGACTCTTTTAAATGAGGGGGAACCCAAATAATTTTTTAAAATTATTTTTAAGAAGTTGTATATTTATTCTTACATGTTTAAACTTCAATCACCTTCAAAGTACTCTTCGTTTGATGCAATACACCTATCAAGATGCTTTTTCCTCTGCTCAAAATAATTTTTGAACTCATCGATTCTGGTACCTTTTAGTGCTTCTGCCATTTTTTGTTTCACTTCTTCCTCACTGGCAAAACAGTTGACTTTTGAGAACTTTTTTCATCTGGGGAAACAAACCCAAAAAGCCGCTCAGGTTGAGATCAGGTGAATAAGGAGAGTAGGGCACGGGGTCACGCCATTTTTTGGTCAAAAGCTGCTGAACACACAGCACGGTATGGGTAGGACATAAATCACCAATCATGAAACAGGCAAGTACATTGAAAGAATCTCCACTGAAAAAGAACGCAGCCTCTCACAGCAGAGCTAGCTGGTACACTGATGCCGATAGGTTCCTAGAACACTTACCTTGTGGGGGAAAAGTGTACTACAAGGGGCCCACCCTCCAAAAGATAATTCCGTTTTGTGGGGTTATTTCCCACGTAGTCCCTGCTGCCCAAATGACAGCTCTTTTTCTGACAAGGAGCAGGAAATGGGGCTGAGACCCAAAAGGGTCCAGCCTCAAAAGTTCTCACCAGGCTGGGAACAAGTGGAATGTCCACATGTCAGTAGATGAGTGGAGAAGGGGACCAGTGTAGATTCAGAACAATGTACAGAAGTGATGTCAGTAGCCCAGTGGACATATAGAAATGAGAATTCCTGATAGTTTCACATTTTTCCATAAAATTGGAATATGAATGGTTGTAAGAATAGGAGCTGAAATAGTAAAAGGAAACTTGAAGTGAGGGGGCAGAAGGTTTGAACTAGGTAGTAAGGGCTGTGGAAGAAGAGGAGGACCTAGAAGAAGTGAAAGAGTAGATGGGAAGCTCTGAATTCTAGCTGAGTTAAGAATGCATGGATTTTAATTGCAAATTTGTAGCATAAAAAAAAAAAGCCAGGCTCGGTGGCTCAGCCTGTAATCCCACACCTTGGGAGGCTGAGGTGAGTGGATTGCCTGAGCCCGCAGGTTCGAGACCCGCCTGGGCAACTTGGCGAGACCTCACCTCTACAATAAATCAAAAAATCAGCCGGGCGTGGTAGCGCACGCCTGTAGTTCCAGCTACTCGGAAGGCTGAGGCGGAAGGATCGCCGGAGCCCAGCAGGTCGAGGCTGTGGTGGCCGGGAGCGGCCACTGCACTCCAGTCTGGGCGACAGAGTGAGACTCTAACTCAAAAAAAAAAACAGTTAAGAAGAAAGTCAATTTGGTTGTGGAGTTTGCATTATCATTACTCTCTAAGGTGCAAGATCAAAAGCAATGACTTGTAGCACTGAGCCAGGCTTGGGGGTTTGTTGCATATGTGTGAAATTTATTCATTTAACAAATACTTATTGTTTTTGCAATGCACTACTCTGAACTTACAGGTGAACAAAATCCATATAAGCTCTGCTTTTAGGACGCATATTATCTAGTGAAGAACGGCAGTGGCCCAAGGGAACCACGGTTGTTGTTGATGGAATTGTGGTCCAAATGACCAACAAAAGGACACAAGCATGGCAGGGGAGGGAACCCAAGAAGGAGGAGGAGAAACTAAGGAACTAGAGGCATCTGTTAGATCAAAGACCAGTTGGGATGGAGAAAGGTCTTAAGAACACTGAAAGAGCAAGAGACCAGTTTAAGAGTAGAACAATTGACTTTGCCATGGGAAGCACCTCTCAGTAATGCCAACATCCAGGTTGGGCCTGTGGGCTAGAGAGGAGAGGAGATCAGGTCACCGAAGTGGAAGGTCAAGATTGAGGAGCTGGGCTGTTAGAACAGGCCATGTGCTGGGATGTAAAGTTCTGCCAAGATTGTGGAAGGAGTTAAGGTAGAGAAGAACACATGTCCAAATTCTCAACTAATGAGGAAACACAACCTGCAGTTTGGTAGAAGAAAGACGAGGAAGACCAGGAGTTTGTTGAATGAATATGGGCCACAATGGCAGATGAACTTTTATAAAACTATAGAACATCTGGAAGGAGTGGTGGCTACTGAGTTAATATCCCACTCCAGGCCCCGGTATATTCAGATTTTTAAAAAATGAGTATCCTCCAGCGAGAAAGCACGTTTCCATTAAAGCATTTAGAGAAATAGCGTGATGTATTACACAGAGCTCTTCAGAGAAATATAACAAATTGAATGGCGAGATAGATGTTTTAAGGGATTGGCTCCTGCAATTGTGGGGGCTGGCTTGCAGGTTGGAGACCCAGGGGAGAACTGATATTGCAGTTGTGAGTCTAAAGGCAATCCGGAGACAGAATTTTTTCTTCCTTTGTTCTTGAGGCCAGGTCTTCTACTGACTGTACAAGCATTCCCACACACATTATGAAGGGTCATGTGCTTTACTCAAAGTCTACTGATTTAAATGTTAATCACTTCTAAAAAAAATCCCTTCAAAACAACACTAGAGTAGAGGTCAAACAAACACCTGTGCAGCACAGCCTGGCCAAATTCACCATCACAAGTGGTCTTCATAATTGTAAAAAATAATGAGAGGTTTGACTATAGGTTCTTAAGGCTACAACGGCAGGAGTTGGGGAGGGGAAACAAGAGTGAGTGGAGCCAGGGTTTGAGCAGAAAGAAGCAAGGGGTCAAGAGGACAAGAAGAAAAAGAAAATTGGTGAGCGTGCCCTGTGTACAGTGACCAAACATCAGGGGTGTAAGCAGCATGGTTGAATGTAATTGACCTCAAATACCTGCAGTTTGTTACAAGTTATTTCCGTGTCCAAACTGAGCTAGGATTCAAGACAGTTCTTGGACTGGCCTTGTGGAAATAAAAAGGCCATCACGGGTGCCCCCAGAATACCTCTCCATTCTCACAGCCTCTGTCTCCTGGAATCTGTTCTGGATGTTCTAGCTCACTGCTGGGTGGTGAGGACCCAGCTCCAGAACTCGGCAGGCAAGGCGTCGGGAGCATGAAACACAGGAGGGACTCACTCCGTGCTGTACAAGTTAAGTCACGCTACCTGCTGCCCTGCAGTGTGACCATATTCAGCATGTCAGTGTTGCATGCTGCAGAGAGTAAAACAAATATGCCACCCAACCTTGGAACTTGAAGGCTAATGTTGACAGTATTTTAAGAATAGGTATACAAGACAACTAAAGAAATACTAAAACAACAAATAGAATTAGCATCATACAGACATATTCTACTTTTTCAGAGCTAAGTTCAGAATCCAGTGCATTTCTGTTCTGTTTCCATCACCCACAAATGATCAGCTTGGGCTCTAGAATCTATGCCTAACACCAAATACAGGCATTTATTGACTGTCTATCATGTGCCGGGTATTATAATACCTCTAAGATCCTTCGTTTCTGGAAGTTTTCAGTTTAGCAAATCTGCCCTTGGGCAGCCCACTAGCCATCCTTGCAGGCCTGAGCGACTGCTCACCTCAGACGGCACTGGGAGTCGCCGCCCAGTGGCCAGACACTCTGACTGCAACGTCCCAACCGCCCAACACTCGGGTCACGGGAGAAAAGTTGTTCTGAGAGTCCTTTAAGCCACATCTAAGCCGCTGCCCCTTCCTTTCCCCTTCTCCCCACCTGTTTCCATGAATTAGAAGTCACTGAAATGTAAAAGTAAATAAATAACCAAGCTTAGCAGGAATGGCCGAAGAACCTGAGAGGGCTTCTGAATGTCCGCGACTCTTGGCCTTCCTGCCCATCTGGGACTGCCACAAGCAGCTAGAAAATCTCACCCTTGGGGCGCCAAAAGCAACAGGAGCCACTGACCAGAAATACATTTGCTTTCTCCCCTCTGCTTCTCTCTGGATTGTTTTTCCATCTCTCCAGCCTTGACTGGGGCCTTCTGGAGGACCCAGGGGAAGCCGGGCCAGCTCCCGAACTCAGGAAAATGACACACTTGGGCCGTATTCCACAGGCTCCATGTGAGCCCACAAAAGACCATCTGGGGTTTTCTCGTAAAAAAAAAAAAAAAAGCATACGATTTTTTTAAAGGAAATGATAAGAACAGGCCACACACAGGCTGATCTCCGCACCCCTCCCATTTCCCCTTCCTAGCCCCTGGCACTGACCACTGGCTGGGGAGAATCTGCAAGCTTCCTTTTCTTCCCACTGTCATATAAAAGAATGGAACTCCAAGGAGGCAAAGATCGGTATAGGCAATCCACAGAGAAAGGAGTTTTGGCGAATTGTACTTAATTCACTCATTGTCAAAAGTCAGACAGAAAGATCCAAGGAAATAAAACCTGAATTATTGTATTTGGGTTTTAGTTACCATGCTGAATCTTTGTCACTATTTGTCATATTTTCACTTTGTTTGATCACTGTGTTGACACAGCCACAGGCTGGAATGTGGGGTTCTCAGCAGACTTTCTGTTCTCTCAAAATGCCCAGCTTAGAGGAAAAACCAGAACTCCCTTAAGACTTGCTTCTGACCTCCTCATTATTCCTTTGGCTTTAATATTTTCCTTTTTATTTTTTTACCCTTGAGTTTTACAACATACATGTATAAGAAAACTGGGAGCACTCATGATCTGATTTTCACACATTAGAGATGTTTACTAAGAGCATCATCCTGTGTTATCTGCCTTATCCCCCTCAATGGCTCCCTTGCTCTAGGGCAGAGACTGGACCCCTAAGCAGAGCACACAGAGGTCTTCTGATGCTGAATCTCTCACCATTCCCTTGCACATGCTGCAGCCCACACACAAGGGGCTGCTCTTCCTTCCCAGATCCTTTATGAGAATATAGCTTTGACTAGAGTCCCTATCCCACCAAATTCACTCAGAAAATCTTGATTCATTCTTCAAGTTCCTGGTGAACGTGTCACCAGAAAAGGTTTGGTGTGTCTCCAGTTCTGATAACACTTTTTACTATAAATTGTGACTATTTGTTTGCTCAGTTTTTCCCACTACATTGAGTTCCTTATGGACAAGACCCATGTATGTTCATTGTGGAATGCCCAAAATGTAGAAATAGCATTGCCTAGCTGTGACATGTACTCACAATTCTTCTTGCTAAATAAATAGATGAATGAATGCAAATACAGATAGATGATAGATAGACAGACAGACAGATAGATAGATAGATAGATAGATAGATAGATAGAGATAGATGACAGGATGAATGGATAGATTAGATTAGATAGATATGACAGAATGGAGAGAGAGAGATTGGATGGAGAGAAAGAGAGAGAGAGAACTGGGGTTCTAGTGCACAACTTTTTCTATACAAGATTATAGAAGTCATCTTTCCGCACCCACCACCTCTTTGCTCTGTTTTGTTCTGCTTCCAGATGGTAGAAGCTCATACCAACAGGGTCACTCTACTGTAGTAGTCCATCAGCATCTATCCCTCAGATGATACTCTCCAATTCTTCAAATCTCTTAGCACTTATAAAAATTACATGTCCTGGGTTTTATGCTCTCAGGATCCTTGATGGGAGGGGAGTGAGGTAGGGGGCAATGAAGGGAGTTAGTGGAGAAGTCAATTTACACTGTGGTGCCAGTGATGAATACTTATCCCCTCTCGTTTAACATTTGATATTTCAGCAGTCTTTACTGCCTTAATCCCAATGAGTAAGATTTGTGGCAGGTTGATTTATCCGCCAGGGGATATATTTGTAGGGCAACGGGAATATTTTGAAGCTCTTTAATTACTCATAGATTGTCACATCAAAATAACTGCTTTATCCAAAGCTGAAGTAGGCCCATGAGGATTTCTGCCCCTAATAGAAGTCCCTGAAGATTTAAGGTATCTGAAATTCTCATTTGGAATCTACAGAGGCAGTATGAGAATTTGGGGCAAGTAGGGAATGGAGCAGAGTAATAAGGAAAAAGAAGGAAGGAAGCAAGAAAAGAAAGAGAGGAAAAAAGAAATCCTCTGGGAGTGTTCAGTGCAATTTGACTGTTCTCTTGCACACACTTAATCCATAAGCTGAAAGTCTTTACAGGATATGTTGGTTCTGATGGAAACAGGAAGCTTGTGAGGAAGTCTCTAGAAGAGGAAGGAATGTTTCAGAAGATAAATCAACACTCTATAAGCCCAGAGATGGTGTTTGGTTGGGCATAAGCTAAGATAAACAGGAACACCAAAGGATTCTCAGAACGTGAAGAGCATAGCAGACCAATACAAATGGGGACCCCAGAAGCTATGGTCTTTCCTGATGCCACAATGAGGAACATTGAGACAATTGTCAAGATGAATAAGCCCCCTCCATGTGCTGATTGCTTTTTCCTTAAGTACCTAACACTTCAGGCAAACAATGTCTAATGTTATTATAACCCAAATAAGTCTCAATTTCTTACTTCCCTCTATAAGCATAAAGAGTCTCTGTCACAGTTTCAACTCTACTCTGCTAGGAAGAAATCTTTGACATCCCAAGATTCGGGGCAGGGGCCCCTCTTACATGCTCCCACAGCTCGCAGGACCATGTTATAAAATAAACTGCCCAGTAATCATCTGATTACTTATCTGAAATCCCTTATTATATATACCCAGAGAGGGCTGAGACTAGGCTTTGTTTACTCTGAAGGCCACAGTTAAGCACAATGCCTGGCACACGATAGACATTCATTTGCTTTCTAACAATCTGGCATAAGGCAAACATTTCATTAATATCTGTTAAGTTGAATCAAATATCTGCCCCACTTAATGCCAATAGCAAATGCATATATGGTGCCTGCAGTGTGCCCGATATTGCTCTGTGCACTTTAAATACATTAACTCATTCAGTGTTCACAATGACCCTCTGAAGTATATACTAGTATTTTACAGACAAGAGCCCTGAGACACATCGATGGAGGACTTGCATGGGGACACCCAGGAAGTAAATAGCACACACAAAGCTTAGGCTCTCAGCCACTACACAACATTGCCTCTTGCAACTTCAAGAAACTTTTAGTTCAACAATTAACCTTCACTGACTATTCCAGATCTGGAGATACAGAAGGAGGAACAAGCTATGGCTCTTTTTTTTTTTTTTAAGAATGCAAGATTTATTGAGAGGGCACAAAAATTCCCAGAGCTGGAAGGGACCCGAGGAGGTTGTTCAGCTCCTCTTAAAAATTTCTGAGACACCTTGTATTAAGCCGGGTCAGGTTACTCAAATATTCATACACTGGGTTATTCTCTACCAATCTCCTTGAATAGTGAAAGGAGCATAATTTGCAATGCACTAGCAAAAAAGGCTCTGTGGGCCATAAGTGCTACAGAGACCCCACCCCCATTCATTCAGAATTTTCCCACTCCTTAAAAGTTTCTACTCTTTACAACGTTGTGTTAAAAAAAAAATGAATGGTGGAAATATAATCCCTACATTACAGGAGCAAAATGATTCCACCACTTCAGAAATGCAAGGGTATGTTATAACCATTTGACATGTAACTTCTGAATGGATTTTCCCTTTATAAGATGTCCCCTGACACAGGCTTCCTAGGCATGACACTAACAGCACTGAGCTCTGAGCGACAGTTCTGTTTTTAACGTTTGCAGGGGCCAGGCACAAAGCACAAGTAAAGGCCAGCACAGCATATTTCCAAGTATTTAAAAGTTTAAGTCAAGCTAACAAAAGGGTGAATCGCTATGTTTTATTCTCCTTGGCAAAATAAGTCTTTGGCAAAATTTTATAAACATGTGCAATGCTATGGTCCTTATGGTGTTAAAAATAAGCAAAATATCAAGGACGGATAGAATTTAATTCTATTTTGATTGCTTGATTCTTAATAGACCAACAATATTTGGGTGAGAATAAAATAAAAACAAATACAAATAATGAATCATGATAGATTTATTTCATACACTTTTTCATGTACATATTTTGGCCGAAACATTAATTATGTTGTTATAACCTGGATATAATTTATGTTCCAGTGAAAGTACTAACTTAAAGATAAAATGTAAGCGAACTCAAAATGTAAACATTTTGAATATATGTACTTTAGGAGGCCGAGGTGGGAGGATCACTTGAGATCAGCCTAGGCAACATAGTGAGACCTACCTCATCTCCATAGGAAAAAAAAAAAAAATTTAGTCAGGCGTAATGGCTCAAACCTGTAGTCCCAGCTACTGAAGATCTTTAGCTTAGGAATTAAAATCAGCAGTGAGCTATGATTGTACCATTGCACTCCATCCTGGATGACAAAGTGAAATCCTGTCTCAAAAACAAAACAACAGTTTTTAAAAATTTTTAAAAATATATGTTATCAGAAACCTAAATTAAAATGTACGTTAAAAAGGGAAAGTTAAAATGATTGTTCATATGCTTTCAGAATTATTGAAAATACTTAAAACTATGTATTAAAATTAAAAGTTCAAGTATAAATTATAAATAATAAACATCAAATTTTAAGTTAAAACCAATTATAAAAACTGAAATTTTTATGTAATTTTTTGAAAATCTGAGTATTCAATGTCTTTCTAACTGCAAAGGTCAAGAATAATGATCACACTCCACTCATGTTATGTCTAGACTTTCATGTGCACACGTGTGATAATGAATTGTTCAATATTGCAAAAAGTTCCTCAGGCACCATGTGCAACTATTGCAAATACAGTACCCAGTGAATGTGTGAATTCCCTCAGAACAAAACATCAAAGCACTGAGACAGGTAGGGAAATGGAATTCTACTTCAGGCAAGTCCCTCCTGCATTTATGCCATCTGAGAGGAAGAGCTTGAAAAGCTGGTGAGTTTGTCTTTTCTCTTACCTGAAGTAAATGCTGCCTCCACTCATATTCACCTTGTCCCCTCCTGTGGTAGCAGCAGCTCCACCCCCAAACCCAGCAGAGCAGTGAACTCCATGGTTTCCCTGGGACCTGCCTGGCACTAGTCACAGATGCACTTAGGTGTGGGGGAGGAAATAGACTCTTTTTCTTTTCTTTCTAATGAGTTTGCAAAATCACTTTTGATTTCCTCTTTTAATTCAGGGGTACTCTCAGAGCATTAATTTCCCTGGAGGTAAGTTTTCTGGACAAATTTTGTTATTATTAATTATAATGGATAATTATTTGGATGTAATCTTCCAAAAAATTGCCTTCTTAATTTGTTAAGACTTTCAGGTATATGATAGATTTTTGTAAATGTTCCACGGACATATGGAAAAGTACATTTTTTCAATTAAAATATGAAAGTATGTATAAATAATTGAATCTTTCATATATCTACGTATATGTGTATATACACCTAATATATGCATATATGTAATAAAATAGCACATATTGATTACATCATTAAATTTATATATAACCCTACTTGTTTTTGTCTCCGTGACATTGCAAGTTCTAAGAAACATACACTGTAATTTACTTCTATAATTTTATTTTTATCAAGTTTTTTTGTTTTTTACTTTATATGTGGTTTGATGCAAACTCATTGATATCTTACACATCTTCATAAATTATGCTTTTCAGCTTTACATAATTGGACTTTTAAAATTATTTTTAGTGCCTTTAAACATAAACTTTATAAGATTAATTTTACCTTTCCTACTTTCTTTTTGTTAGCATTTATCTGGGGTTATGCTTATTCATTCCTTTATGTTAAACTAATCATTTCACTTTAAGTGTTTTTCTAAAGGGCAGCATGCAACTGAATAATGTCTGATAGTCTCTGTTTTTTAATAAGACAATTCAGTCCATTCATATCTATTGTTGCAATAAGAAGGAGAAGGAGAAGAAGGAGGAAAAAGAGGAGGGGGCTGGAGAGGCTAACAAACCTCACGCTGCCATGTTCTAAGCACTTTATGTGATTGGACTTCTCAAGTCCAAGTCCACGAGGGCTGCTAATCACAATACCATATGGCTGCCCCAGCGTATTAATACATTTGTTATTAATTTTTCTATGCTTATTCCTTCTTTCCCCCTATTTTTTCTTATTTGATTAAATGTCTATTCATTGCGTTTTCCCTTCTTATTAATTTAGAGTTCTACTGGAATTTCCTTTCCCTTAATGGTTACCCTTTTTTCCCAAGCGCCCTTATTCTGCCATATAGAGTTCTACAAGAATTTCCTCTCCCTTAAGGATTACTGTTTTTTCCCAAGTGCCCTTAATCTGCCATCTGTATTATACTTGAAAACAAAATACCAACTATTTCTCCTGCCAAGATGTTCTCATTTCCCACCTCTCTCTGTATGCCAACATGATGAGACATTTAGAATATTATCCTTCTCTCTGTTCCTCCTTACCCAAAAAGTCATCTTTACAAAGTTTTCTTTCCCCACTTCACCAGCTCATTAATTGTGATTGTTTAACGCTGGAACAGTATTAGAATTTCCCTTACAGTCTATAAAGACTACACCTTTATTTTAAGAATTGTTATTTAGTAGCTGCTATGCAAGTCCAGACAGCCTACCATTAATCCATTAGATTTCAGTTTAGATTCATTGGTTGATAGGTTATTTGACCATCTCCTAATTTTCACTGTTGCAGATAAGAAATTGGAATCCAGGCAAATTGCTTCTCATTTATCTATAATTTGTTCTTTCTGTCTGGAAATGTTTTAAAAGTTCCCTTTAACTTTGAAATTGTAATTTTTCAAGAATGCACTTACTGACATCCAGTATTTTTTAAGCTTACTATATGCTAGGCACTACTCTGAACAATTTTCATGTATTGACTTATTTAATCCTTATAACATACAATTAGACTAAAAACAAAACACTCTTTCTCTACACTCACAACACTTCTGACACCAAATGTGCAAGTCTTTTCCACAGCAAGCAATTCTCCAATTCTCCAAATACTCACTGTATCCTACAATTCAATTTAATTTTCACACACACTCTACCTGGAGTTAGTGTCAGATCCCACAAGTTACAGGCTCAGTCCCACAAAACTGCCCCCACTGCAGATGCCAATCATGAATCTAGACCACCTGCACTTTCAACAAACTAGCTGTAAATCAGGGCTTCCCAAGAGCATCTCCTTGATAATGTGCCAGAATAGTTTGTAGGACTCAGGGAAAGTTTGTTTATTATTACCAGTGTATTACAAAAAAAGATGTTAAAGGATAAAAATGAACAGCCAAACGAAGAGAAATATAGAGTGAGACTGGAAAGCGTCCTGAGCACTGAAGCTTCTGTTCCCATGAAGTTGGGGGTCACCACTCTCACAAGAATGGATGCATACTTGTTCAGCAAACGCCAGTGCTCAGGATTTTTGTGGAGACTTCATTATCTAGGCATGATTGCCCCCGCCCTCCAAGAGTCACCTCTTTAGCATAAATCAGGTATGGCTACCAAAGCTTCATTATGAATAACCAAAAGATACTCTTTTCACTCCCATCACTCAAGAAATCCCAAGAGTTTTAGGAGTTGTGTGTCAGGAGCTAAGGAAAAGCTCAAATACGTATTCCTATTAAGTCACAATATCACAGACTCTGCAGGACTAGTTTCTAAGCACACTTAAAACACCTAGTGGAAGGAATGGAACAGTTTTAGAAGATGTAGGAAATCTATACAGTCCAAGGGTGGGAATGAGTCTGGAATTGTAAATCCTTCGAGGGCAGCAGTAAGGTTACACATCCACAGACTACCTGCTGCATATCATTAGGGTGGCTCCTGTCTTTTCCTCATCTTTACCAAAAGCTCTAAGCTTTCATCTTAATTGATTAAAATTTATCTATATAGCCAGGCTCAGTGGCTCAGACTGTAATCCCATGCCTTGGAGGCTAAGGTGAGTGGATTGCCTGAGCCCGCGGGTTCGAGACCCGCCTGGGCAACTTGGCGAGACCTCATCTCTACAATAAATCAAAAATTAGCCGGGCGTGGTAGCGCGCGCCTGTAATTCCAGCTACTTGGAAGGCTGAGGCAGAAGGATCGCCGGAGCCCAGCAGGTCAAGGCTGCAGTGGCCGGGAGCGGCCACTGCACTCCAGTCTGGGCGACAGAGTGAGACTCCAACTCAAAAAAATAAAAAAAAAATTTTTTTTAATTTAAAAATTTGTCTAAAAAAAAAAAAAATTTGTCTATATAGTACCACTGCTCAAATTTTAAAATAAAGGCAAGACATGACATCTGGCCTCAATTTAACACCTCCATTTAAGACTCTAGCTGTCTCCCACTAATATTCTTATGAAGCTAGAAAAAGATAAAATCCACAATACCAAAAATTAAGAATATTGACAAAATCTGAGTATATTTTCCATTAGCATAAGTCTGATAGAACTTGATGGACAAAAACAATCAAGGGTATGGGGAACAAAGTAAGTCTGCTGCTCAGTTCCCTACTGTACTATGCTTCAGAAGTATGAAGTTGGCACCAGTGGTGGGAAACAGTCAGCCATCCCTCTGTAGTGCAGGCAATTCCATCCTCGATTGTGTCATATTCCCAACCCTCCCTCACACATTCACAACTAATTAGAGAACAAAAAACTAAGAATAAAACTGGGCAGAAGTGGTGTGTTGCCTTCCAGGAAGTGGGAAGATGCTCCATCATGCCAGTAGAACAAGCTAGATGAAAAACTGCCAGAGATTGGGAATCTAGCTCAGTCCTAAGTATATTTCAACCTGACATGTTTCTGTTGAAATGAAAATGCAATTCAATTTGTGCCTGAAGATATGGAGTACATATAAGCAATCCACACACTGTATATATACATTGGCAACCATTTTGTTTCCTGAACCATGGGTCTTAGGAAAAAATAAATGCAGTGGGGAAAGGGCAACTCATCATAAAGGCCCTGGGAAATATCAGATGGCAACTTCAATAGAATGCAGAAGATTTGGCTTCTTTGAAATAATAATGGGAAGCCTAAGCAGACAATAGGATATGAGAAAGGAAGGAGGGAAGGGAGAAGGAATACAAAAAGATGAAAAGAAAATGAGTAGATAATGGAACCTTAAAGGTGAATACAAATTGGAGAATTAAATTGAAGACAGAAAAAAGTAGAATTGAAATTGCAGAAAAATGATCAGCAATTGGAAAATAAACTTGAAAAGTTCCTTCCGGAATGTAAAAGAAAGGGGTCAACATGAAAACAAACAGAAAAGATGCTAGACACAGAAGACAAAGAGTGAAGGTCTACATAAGCATGCTGATATTCCTGAGGAATAAACCAAAACTACTAAAACCAGAGTAATAATTTTGAAACCATAGCTTTAAAATACTATCTTAAGGAGAAAAAAAATGTCCTTGAAACCAAAAGCATTCACTATAATCCAGGCAAAATCAACAACAAATAACCACATAGTGGAACTCTATTGTAAATATAAGGTTAAAAGGAAAAACATCTGTGGATGGGAAAGTCATGTTGCCTATAAGATTGGCAGTGTGTTTTTGAAGAATATCATAGTAAAATAAGTATATATCCATCAAGATTGTCTTCCATTTGTGAAGATAATAAGAAGACATTCTCAACTATGCAAGACTTCAAAAAATAGAATACTATGTACCTCTTTTGAACACACATATAAAATGAGTGAGGAATTTCAGAACCCAGGAATGGAGTGTCACAGTGTCACTATACTGGCAAGCAACATTTAAACAAATTCCATGTAAAGTTGAGCCTAAATAATTGTTTTAAACCCACTATAAAAACATGAACAGCAAATGTCAGAAATTGTTTAAAAAGAGTAAATACAAAGTGTAAAAAAATAAGTGTTTTGCAACAATCCTTCCTCGATTAAAAACTGAGAAAAATAAAAAGTGTGAGTGGCAAAAAACGGTTTAAATGCATGATTTTCTACTGGAAATGCTTCAAAAAGCAACTTTACTCTTCACTTGGATAATTAAAGAAAAATAGATTAAAATAATTTTTTAAAAAATCAATTAGCGGCCGGGAGCAGTGACTCAAGCCTGTAATCCCAGCACTTTGGGAGGCCAAGGTGAGGAGATTGCCTAAGCCCACAGGTTCGAGAACAACCTGGGAAGCTTGGCGAGACCTCATCTCTACAATAAATCAAAACATTAGCCGGACATGGTAGCACACGCCTGCCGTTCCAGCTACTCGGAAGGATGAGGCAGAAGGATCACCTGAGCCCAGCGGGTCAGCGTTGGGGTGGCCATGAGCATGTCACTGCACCCCAGCCTGGGAGTGGAGGTGAGATTCTAAGTAAAAAAAAAAAAAATCAATTAGTTTCTCTAGATCTCTCCTGTCAACAATTAACTATGTTTAAGTCTCTGCAATCCTTAAAATACATTTGTTTATATTTTCAACCACACCTCTCCATTTAACCTGGTGATTTCCAGTCTTGGTTCCATATCAGAATCACCTGGAAGCTTTGCAAAATATCTCAATGCTTAGATCTAACTCCCAGAGATTCTGATTTATTTGGTCTGGAGGGTGGCCTCAGCCTTGGAATTTTTTCAAAGCACCTCGAGTAATTCTAGTGTACAAAGTTGAGAACCACAGTTAGCCCTGTCTGCTCCTTTCCTCAACAAAGTTCTTAGAAATTTTTCATAAAAGCTGTCTCCATTCCCTTTTCTCCTAACCTCTCCTCACACCACAACAATCAGGTTTTTGCCCCACTACATCTCTGAAATTGTTCTTGCTAAACAAAAGGCCCAAATGTCAGTAAACCAAACAAACACTTCTCAATCTTCATTTCAGCTGAGCTCTCAGTGGTTATAGAAATTTGTTATGACTCTTCACACCTTGACATACTCTCTTTCTTTGGATGTTGTAATTGCACATTCAGCTTTTCCTCTTACTTCTCTGCTGATCCTTCTCAGTGTCCTTAGGCAGGTCATCTTCCCTACACAGTCATTAAAATTGGCTGCTCCTGACTAGTACAACCTCTTTGGAAGACAATGTGGCGATTTCTGAAACAACTAGAAATTGACCTTCCATATGACCCAGCAATACATCTATTGGGAATATACCCAGAGGAACTCAAATTATTCTACGAGAAAGATACCTGCACACATATGTTTGTTTAGCTCTATTCACAATAGCAAAAACATGGAACCAACCATGTTGCCCATCGAAGCTGGACTGGATTTAAAAAATGTGGTACATATATACAGTGGAATATTATGCAGCCATAAAGACAGACAAATATATGGACTTTGTAGCAACTTGGATGGATTTGGAGTCGATCATACTCAGTGATTTATCACAGAAACAAAGAACTGAGTTCCATATGTTCTCACTCATAAGCAGACCTTGAACAATTATAATGCTATAAGAAAGT